>JAAAKM020001517.1:0-11184 GCA_010016025.2 Alatinidae sp. Z8VKAUB7J3 | reverse complement strand
TTAGTGATCGTCAATGGTATTTCAAAGGGAAGCAGCCCTCAGAAAATTCCCGCTTTTTGAGTATTGTGTTGTACTCTTTTGACTCTAAGAAGTGCTTACCACCTACCAATAGCCATTGCAAAGCACAGAAACTCCTAGGTCAGTTTAATAGAGCATTTTATGACTTTATCAATGCCTAATCGTAGCTTTGAAAGTTTCATACAGCATTGAACTATTTTCCCCAAATTGTCATGGGAGTTCATGCGAAGGACGAATAGCATTTGAAAAAACTTTTAAGAATTAAATCTACATATGGTAAAAGATCTTTTACAATTTAGTTAAGAGGTTATTGTAATGGCAATCATCGAATTATTTCTCCCTAACAGTAAACGGTTTCTTCCATATGACTATCGCAAATCTGGTCCCAACTCTCGTTTGTGGGGAAGGAAATTAACCACAGACTTCTGAAATTTACTTTTAGCTTCAAATGACCCAGAGGAAAGTGGGTAAGGTCCAGCGTACACGGAGAGATCATTTCTTTATATTGATTGATACCATCTTGTCTGCGTACATCAGATATGTTATCGATTCACCAAGTGCAGTTTTACTCCGAGATCATGAACTACTGTATTTAAAGCCTGGATTAAGATATCTCCTTGTGTGAGAAACGTCAGGCTTTCGGTGCGATAGACTTCCCTAAAGGTAGCAACTGCCAGCCGGATTATCAAAACAGATGATCTCCTTGCCATGTTAAGACAGCAGACTCCTCTATGGAACATCTTTCCTTTATTTGATAGACTTAAACTAAACTGGTATGGAAGAAAAGGCACAGACAATGTTATTATCTCTCTTTCGTAAGGATAGACATAATCTGCGGTTACACCAGAAGTCGGTTGACTTGATTATAGGTATATCTTGATCATAGATTCTGGGAAATCAGCAGAGCAGACTGAACAAGATTCTAGCTGCTTTTTCAAAGATTTGCTCCTATTTTTAGGAGGTTAGAAGTTATCGGTTTATAGCATCAAATTTTAATAACATCAAATTTAGGTACGTCAAAAAGTTGCTAGAACAATAGATTATTATACTTATATTTGGAGACACAATACTTGTTTTGATTAAGTTGGCCTTGCTTTTTTAAATTCCTGGCAAGAAGGATCGGCAAGGTAGTCATGGTGTATAGAGAAATTTATGGTGAAAGTAATAATGGATGATGATGGTGCTGATAGTGATAGTGATGATGATGATGATGGTGGTTACAATAGTGCCGATTATAATAATGGTGATTGATGTCGATAGCTATGGCGACGATGACTGTCATGATTATAGAAATGTTGATAATTACAGTGACGATGATGACAATCGTGATGATAATGATGAAGTTGATAATTATGATGATAATGATGGTGATAATTATAGAAATGTTAAAGATTATAGTGATTGTGATGATGATGATGATGATGATGATAATAATGCTACTGATTATGACGATAATTGTGATGAAAATGATGAAGTTGATGATAATGATGATGATGATAATAATAATAATGATGATTACAGTGATGTAAATTATGATAACTCTGTTCATGACAATAAAGATGATGATTATGATGAAGGTTGTGGTGATAATGTTGATGATGATAATGATGATGATAATTCCGAAGTGATAATTATCCTTTTAAACCAAATAAGGCTCTGTAATAAATTCGTGTGATTGGTCTTAGCCACCGTAAGCAGTTTATGGTCGGTTTCCTACGATAAGAGCAGGGCTTAATTTTCCCATGCCAAAATGAATTATCCGAGAATTGAAAGCATATAGTGACATACTGTATTGATGATAATTCTCACGTTGATTTTGACATACAAGGGCTTAACTGTTCTGTTAGGTCAGCAACCTACTCAGTAAATTATAGTAGCAGTGGCTGAAGAGTCCACAGTTACAGACACTTTTCAAGATTATTTAACATAACACAATAAGGTAAGACCGGGGAATCGAAAGACAGACACAACCCTTACAACTGATTTTCTTGTTTACGTCCACCAAATTTTTTCCACATGTAATGAGGCTGTTTTTCAATCAAAGACCCCTTATGATAGCAGTCCCAACATTTAAACTACCCTTAATAACCAGAAGAACCACCAAACAGGCTACCTAATAAATAAAGGGCAGCTGGGGCATCCAAGGGCAACGCCTCTCGTATGTACTGAGGCGCCTCCTTGACTATGATGAAGAGGAGTTATGAAAGCTTCCCAACGCTAGGATCCAATCATTGTTTGTTGTGACTCATTGATTCAAAGTACTATCCCGGCGTAAATATGTTTTATGCCTCTAGCATCTTTTAAAATGACCATAGTTTTTGTCGGTTGCATTTCGGGCACTTATGGGCACTTGAAGAACCATCAGATGCGAGCGCTCTCCAAAGTTACCTCAACAAGAAATAATCATTAATCTATGCAGATATGAAAACAGATAAATAATTTCAGCAACTATATTTAATTGGTTAAAGAGTACTAAAGTGACGACGTCACAACCCCCCTTTTTCAGGGAGGGGGGATCCCAGCTATAAGTATACCACATTGTTAATCCTGCCACTCATGTCAACTGCGGGAAACGGTTGTTTAAATTTACAACAGTCCTTAAGGAAACACAACTTTGCTCAGTTTATCAAATCTTGAATTGGGTTCAAATAGCATGGTTTTGACTGGCATGATTGAAAGTTAAATAACGTATCTTGACAGTTGATCAAAATATCGTGTTCCAATAATGACACGTTATCTATTTCACCAAGAAGAATGCAACGAGTGCGAGATATTTTCAAACTTCCCAAATTTATGAAATTGTGACCTCACACTTAAGGGCTCTATTATTGAGGTGTTGCCCGTCATTTAATTTTTCATGTATACCTGTACTTGTGAGAAGAATCAATTATACCCCCCCTCTCCTATAATTTCAGATGAGTCCGCTACTGATTTCCGCCCCCGCACTCGAGCTATTTTTCAATCCGGCCACGTGAAGCGGAAGGTAATCACTCCATAATTTATAGTCAGGAAAGCAACTGCTATTCCTTGTTGAGAGCTATTTACGGCATTGCTAAATTTAACCATCGAATTTGTTCATGTTGGGGAGATGATCGCAAGTTTTATCACGCATTCCTTAAAGAAGAAAAATGTTAAGAGCAGCTATAACCTACCATATTGCTATTAGAATTGTAATCAAGACCTTAATCTAAACTACTTTGTTGTCAACAACTGCTAAAATTAGTCCACCAGACGTTTAGATGTACTCTTATCTGTCTACAACTCAAAAATTTCCCAGCGATTGGGTATTAATGGCGTTAAACCAAGCCAGTGATTTTTGACATTTGAAGCAGAAGAAAAAGGACGTCTACAAAAGCTGGATTGTGCATTACTTTTACTTGCTAAACATTTGTTATTTGTTATCTAGTGATCATATTTGTTATTAGTTAAAAGTTTCCAACTTTTAACATTTGTTATCTACTCACCATATTTAACATGAATTTAAATTCAAACATACGCGAAGACAGGCGACAAACTTCAGTTTATCATAAACTATAACTCAAGATATACTAAGAGCCCAGTATATTGTAAATATATTATTTCTTAAATGTATATAATATTTTGATAAGCATATACTTGATAAGCAAACTTAACTCAAAATTGGAGAACATTTAAACAACTCTAGACTTGACATTCTACCTCGTTACGTAACTTGGAAATGTCAATACTTCATAGTAATTTTTGAGTCATAGCTACGACCAATAACAAGCAGATTGCGGAATTATGCCCCCTAATAACTTTTAAACGTATTTCTTTTGGTATCAACATGATAATTAAATGTAGTTTGCAGAAAAAACCCTGATATTATCTTTGGCTGACGTAGCAGTATTTCTTTCGTTTATGGGACAGTTGTTGCCTTTGGCCGGTGTGTTGCACTCCCCATTAACTAACTTTTTGACGCCGCCAAATACTTAACCCTTGCTGCAGCTGATGATAACGAGTATGATTTTACCACTGGATATGGCGGGATACATTGCGGCACTCCTTCTTGATGTTGGCAACGAAATTGACGATCCTACTCATAGGCGCAACGGACGAAAAATATTTGGGGGCTGTGGATTATTTTCCCGAAAAAAACCCTCTTTTGCCCGAAAGTTATTTGGACATGAATCGACGGTTCTGCAGACGGTTGAATCGAAGGATAGGGTAAACTACCGCCACTTTGAATTGGAAAAAAATTCCTTAATGCTACGGCAATGTAATTTTTTGCCTTTTCCCCGAAAAAACATAACATTCTAACAAACTGGGGGGCTGCAGCTCCCCTCAGTCCTTTTGGCCGTGCGCCTATGATCCTACTTCGGAAACATGATGTCTGGCTCTTCCGGATCCCAGTGACATTTTGACAGAATCAGACGTAAAAGCAGAAATTACTACCCAAAATGGTGATCTTGAGGTGATCGATGAAAACTGGTTTTCCACCCTTTTTGACGAATTAGATTACTATTTGACGTATTCATACAGCAAATTTTGAAAAAAAATTTTTTATGACTTTGACTTCCTGATTCGTTCTTCTGACCACAAATCAAACATTTATTTAAGGCAACGGTTAAGCAACTTCAGTTTTCTTTTGAGGTTAAATATGAAACCGCTTGCGAAATTTGTTTATGAAAAACCTGATGCATATTTCTAACGTCAGACAACAAACGTTTCTTTTTCTTAATTATTTTGCCCTTAACTTTTAAACTTATTAGTAATTAGTATTTTTCAAAATTATTTTATACTACCCAAAGACATTTTGACAGCTTCGTTCGTTCTAATTTTTACTCAAATTTCACTTTCAAAACCTCACAAGATTATGGAAATTTAATTTTGAGCTAAGTACACAAAAAGGAATGAGGTTTGACTATATTTAGCTACACAAACTTATGAAATTCAAATACACTGTAGTTTCTATATACATATTTGTATATCTAGGGGGGAGGGGGGATATCCTAGACCATGGCCTCCTACTAGATCTGCACTACAACAAAACAAAAGCCACGTTCGTCATTGTGTTTAATTTTGTTATAAACAGTTTTGATTCAGACAAATGATAAAAGAAGATTTTGAAAGCTATAAACATTTTTTTATGCAGGCATACCAAAGTTCAACAACAGATTCGAATATGCTAAAAGTAGCTGTTAATTATAGACTTCTTGCTTTGTTTAGCCTAGCTTCTGTGAAGTTGTTGGTGCGCTATTATCTGTCAGTTGTTTCACCTTTGACAAGCATTTATCAAGATTTTAAAAGCATTCCTTTAGCTTTGATAAACATTCTTCCAGCTTTTACAAGCAATCCTAAAGCTTTTTACAAGCACTCCTAAAGCTTTTACAAGCATTCCTAAAGCTTTTACAAGCATTCCTAAAGCTTCTACAAGTATTCCTCAAGATTTGACAAGCATTCCTCAAGCTTCTACAAGCATTTGTCAAGCTTTGACAAGCATTCCTCAAGCTTTGAAAAGCATTCTTTTAGCTTTGACTAGAATTCCTTGAGCTTTTACAAGCATTCCTCAAGCTTTTACAAGCATTCCTCAAGCTTTTACAAGCATTCCTTAAGCTTTGACAAGCATGTCGTTGCCACCATGTAACCAAGGTAGCCATGGCCGAGGACGTATTTCTCGTTTAATGGCGTATTGTGACATCCAGGGCAAGTCTATGAGGCATGTCTGTTAAGCTGCCATTTGAAACCACTCATGAAATCTAGTCAAATCGATGATAACAGGCAAAGAAATGGTGGCTGCTGTTACTGTTTTCTTGAGCAGCGCAGCTTCACAGTGCAGCATTTGCAATTTGACCTCTTTTCTCCGAGTACTCCCTAATCGCCCAAAATAAGCCCCGCACCGCAGGTCACGCGCTTGCCACGCGTGTGACCATTTCAATAATTCTACACGAAAGGAACAGCTAAAGCCGCGACATAAATATTTCCATACGCGCAGCAAAACAATTGCAAATATGCACACACGATTGAATCTGAAAGAGCAAACAAAAGAACACAACTCCATTTTGACATTCTTTGTTGATAAAACCTATATATGGGTATTAGAATTATTTAAACCTATACGTCGTTGTTGAATTCTGATAACGATAAGATCTCACGGAATCCATTCATCGTACATCCTTTTGATGAAGCGATTATCTCGAATCTTGCCTAGAAGTACATTAGATCCTTTCTCAATCCCTTGACCTTGTCAAAGCCAAGACAATAAAATCGAAAAACATATGGCTACTTTAAAACGTGACTAGAGCTCTTTTCTGTGTTCATTGTATTCCAGAAGACATTGAAGCGTTTTCGTACATCCGTTGATAAATGTCTTTATATCGGTCAGAGAGGGCTCCCCGGCGAGATCGTCCGCTGAAATTGGCTGATGTTGTAGACCATTGCCGTTCATTTCTAAGCAGTGACGTGTCCCTGAAAATGTAACCGAAAGTCAAAATACGAATGAAAATGGCGACAGATCCATTAGAGCTTCATGACAAAACAACTGTTCGTATGAAAATTACAACGATTAAGTTCCTCGTTCCATTACAAAAAACTTAATTACGATAGGTAGCCACTGAAAGAAGAAAAGTAAATCAAAGAAGCAGCCAACGTTTTCATAACGCCACGGTTTGACCTACTGGCATATAGCTATGTATCTTCCGAAACATGTTCATTAACAACAATGAGTCAACAGACTTTATTTATCGTTTGAATGTACAGCTTTTAACATGACCTTACGGCGTGAAACATTTTCATAAACTTTAAAAAGCAAACAACAAACAACGAATAACTGGGGAATAATAACGACGACATGGTCCTCCCTTTACCGTTTTATAGTTATTGTGAGCAGGTTCATCATTACCATAAGCATAAGATTCATCAATATGATCATCACTATGGTCATCATAGTGTTCGTTATCATCATTATTATCATTAGTCCCACCATCACTCATCAATAACACAAACGCCACCATAAAGGCCTCGATCCCCATCTCCATAATCATGATTACGATCATCATTGACACTGTTATCTTAAGTATTACTACCACTATTTACCAAAATCATTATCATCATAATCATCATCATAATCGTCATCTTTGTCATCGTCATCATCGTCATCACTAACATCAATGTAATCATCACATCATCATCATCATCATCATCATCATCATCATCCTCGTTTTTTATCATCTTCATCATCATCTTTATCAACAACATCATCATCATCATCATCATCATCAACATCATGATCATCATTATCATTATCATTATCATTACAATCTCTATCATTGTAATCATTATCGTCATTGACGGTATTATCATAATTATCATCATTATCGTTATCATCGTCACTATTGTTGATATACCTTTAAAGCTATACCCACGAAAATATTTTATTATCAACACTTGAAAACGTAGTGCAGGAGTAATTATTACCACCACTGATGATGAAGGCTGTAGCCTTTGAAACATCAATGGTTTCAACTGAATACAAGTTGTCGTGATCTCCCTTGTCATAATACATCTTAATTATGATTGTTATTATCATTATCATCATTATCATCATCATAATCATTATCATCATTATCATTATTATCATCACTTATATCATCAGTATTATCATCACTACTATTATCATTGTTATCATTATCATTATAAAAATCATTATCTTTATCATCAATAATAGTTATTAACAGCAAGACCAACATTGTCGCATGGATGCTTGAGTTGATAATTCAGCATTTACCTCCGAAATACAAAGTATTAAAATTCACAGTATTACAAGTTGCTGACATATCATGTCAGTTTTAGCGGATATTCCACATGCAATTACAAAATGGCAAACTTGACATTAAATGTTCCTGATTATGATAAACTGAGATCTTGTAATTTCATTTCATACTATTATTTACTTGGAAAAGTACTCTAGAATTCTTTAATGCCATACACAATATTTTTACTGATTTCTTTCCAACACCTTGATACACTATCACTCGAATACTTTTGCGCATGCTTACTATATCAGGTACAATGTTTACTGAAGACTGTAAATATTGACACTTGTATATGGCTACAGGTGTAACCTTTACTTTCTTTCTGGGCAATGTTAGTAAACTTGTAACGGGAATATAACCAAATCCTGACACGCCACATGGAGTAAACGTTCTACGCCTTACATGTCGTTCCACTTGGAAAGGATCATAGGGTATCAGAAAGTCATGGAGAGGGAGGTCATCTGAAACACATGGCGTAGCATTCAAACATCCCATATCAACACAACAGGGTCTAAAGCGTTGGATCAACCATCTGGCCGAATCATCATGGTTACTAAGAGCGTACCTGCGCAGATAATGACCGTCTAAGCCACACAACGTCAGGCTTTCATATCCATTAACACGATTTCTATGAAGGCACAAGTGAAGCTCGCTTAAACTAAAATTAGTGTTCACGCTCTAATCATTTCGTTTAGTGCCCTTCTTTCTTTTTTATAAGCAAAATGGCTATTAATCTTTAAATCTGAGGGGAAACAAATGTACAAATCATCCATTTTACATTTTAGTGACTGCTACACTTAGAAAACACCTGAAACTGATTGACCATAGGCAAAGGACAGCACCAAAACTCTATTGTAGAAGGAAGCCATCTACGCATAAAAATGAACGCGGCACGAATACAAGAACTGTATCCGCAGTACATAACCCCATGGGCTTGTAACTTAATACAGTGCATTTACCCGAACGACATGAAATTAAATGTGCGGCGAACTGTTTCGATAAGCCGAAAATTTGGATAATCGAGGACCGAATTTTAAGTCACTAAGATGGCTTATTTTACGGATGTTGATGATTGAAAAATTGATGAAAAATATGCTCCCGTCAAGACCAACGGAAAAAAAGAGACAATGAAAGACAAAAATGGACATGTAACGTCTAATGAACATAGATGTCATATGACAAATATAATAACAATTAACATGAAAGCTACGCCCCTTGCAATAGAATTCTGCCTTGTATAAACATACACCATCAGTATTTAAAAAAAAAATCGTTTTCCTTCAATAAAATTGATATTGTGCATTCTGCATCACCTAAAGGTCCCAAGCTTCCCTATTCTGAAAATTAAATTAAGTTGGTCTTATGCTGGCTGAATGAAAGAGGAAAAAAAAATTTTCAAACTTCGAATTAACGAGATTCTGATAAACGAGGATGCATTGTATTAGTTATTTGGCACTCTCTAAAATTTAAAAACTGCTCCCCTTAATAAGCCCATGGTCTTACATAAAGCTTCGGAGTAAAAATACACTGTTAAAGCCAGAGATAAGAAGTGTTTCTATTTAACAAATACGAACAAATTAAATATTAAGAGGTATTATAAGCAGAAGATAAAAATTAAATATGAAAGTGAATTATTTAAAATTAATCGACGTATTCTCCTTTTCATAAGTCCAATGGGCCTTTCATTAGGTATGAGCTCATGGGCTTAAAGTACGCGTAAAGTAAGTTTTCACACTTAGCATTAGATAAAAACCGAATCACTAATTTTATGAACATGCGTTTCCTTCTGCCCAGAATTATTGGGGTTGTTTTTTCAGAAAGGGCAATCACATTGAAAAATCCCAGCAAGTACAACAGCTGAGATGATTTCAGCAGGACGTCAAGAAACAAATAAAGCGGAAACTTTAGCTACGTAGTTCTTAACCGGGGTACCACTTAATGGTTTTGGGGACAAAATGACAATGTAGGGGGTACGAGGTACGGTGTCAATTGAATACTGTATAGTCCTAGTGCTTAAATTTCAATAATAAAGATATAAATAGATGTAACCCTCGGTAAACACTACACAACAACATAAAAGCGGTCCGTATTATGTCCAATTGTCCGTGTACTGTGGAAGTATAGTTGTTATGAATGAAAGGTGAATAGTCCACACAAGTTATTATAAGTAAAACGCCAAATGTGGAAACTTCATTGACAACGTTTCGTCTAACAGACTTCTTCAGGTCACTACTGAAAATTGGCTAAAGTAAACTCAGAGACCTACAGTACAGACATAAAACCTAAACTCGAATTGCAGTATGGTACATTCCAACGAGAAAATTCTTTTGTCGTACAACGTAAATTGCCTACGATGCTAAGAAAATACAAGAATACACAGGGAGCTGAAGCACACAAGAAAAAAACAAGTAAAATGAAAGGGGGGTGGATAATAAAATCAGCATCATTTCATTCTTAATGCAAAGTCCAAAGCTATGAAGATATCAAAAGTAGGATCAATCAGAAAACAGGAAAGTGAATCGAGAAAACTAGTAATCATCCCAAAAACATCTCTCGATCGGAGTGTCACTGGACCTGTTTACATCTACCACATGGTATTTAATACACTCCTGCTTCCCCATCTATTTTCGTTTTCGCTTTCCTGTCGGTAAAGTTTCGTATAGTCATGCTTTTTTCGTTATAACCCTTACGTTCTGTATACTAATGATTCTGGAATTGTTGTTGTCGCTGTTGCTAATGCTATAATCGACGACACGGTTGCCGTATCCGCGATTAAATATTCCGGTGACACTCCGATCCAGAGATGTTTTTGAAGAAGTCTGTTAGACGAAACGTTGTGAATGAAGTTTCCACATTTGGCGTTTTATTTAAAGCATAGTTGTTGAAAACACAATTCAGTAGGCAACTCATTTTGATCGACAAGATTTTCGCCGATTCTCGCCCGTCGATGTACATCAGGAAGTACAATTGTACTGGAAAGAAATATCTAGTACGTTTAATGCATTCGACTATTTTATCATCATATTCATTACATTGTATTTAAAATTGTTTCTTCCGCAAGTCATTTTACATAGAGAAATTTCATGAAAACTCAAGTCCTCTTTTCAAGTTTAACAACGACAGCATTTGATTAACACAGATGTTCTATTAAAAGAAAAATTGCAGTTGTCAGCATTCTAACGTGGATGAAAAGCTTAAATTGAATCAGTTTTATGATATTTCAAAGGATAGAAAAAATAGACTGTCTAGAATTGAAACATTGCACTTGCTAATACGTGACTCCATGACCAAACAAAGAACGGTTTATATATATATATAGTCGGGCGTTAGAGGCAAGAAAGGATAAGAAGGTAGCAACAAGCACACTTATTTCTCTAGCCGAGTTTGTGCTTAA
>JAAAKM020001516.1:0-14557 GCA_010016025.2 Alatinidae sp. Z8VKAUB7J3 | reverse complement strand
GGCCGGCTTCGTCGCCAGCGGCGGGTCGCGCTAGTGCACCTCGGGTCGCCGTTCCCGGGCCCTCGGCCGACCCGGATTCGCGCCTCGTTCGCGGGCGTGTCTCCGAGCGGGTGAGCGGCCGTCGATCGTCGCCGCCGAGCTGCCGCGAGTGCAGGGGGGTTCTCTCCGTCGGGTGGTATCGTCGATGAGGAGAGCGGCCGAGCGACCGGGACTCCCCCTCGTCGTCGGCTCGGGGACGTGGCCGGGTCGTCCATCCCACGTCCCGTCCCCGTGCTCAGCGGTTCCTTGCCCGGATAGGAGGCCGGCCCCATGCGGCGAGCCACTCGTTCCCGTTCCGTCGCCGCGCTCTTCGCGGCCTCGCTCGGTGCCCCCTCGGCGGCGCCCGTTTCCGAGCCCGCGACCCTGGCCGATCTCGTTCGGGTGGACGCCGCGGGCATCGCGCACCAGCTCACGGTCACCTCGGAGGAGATCGGTCCGAACGGCTCGCGGCTGTCCGTCGCATACCAGTCGGCGCCCCCCCTCGGTGAGGTGCGCTCGGCGGTGTACACGCTCGAGTCGGACGATGGCTCGAGCTTCGTGAGCCTGGACGACGGAGAGCGCTCCTGGTCCGTGCTCTTCGACCTCACGGGCATCCGACCCGAGCCCGTCGAGGCGCATCTCTGGAGCCTCCGGGATGGACGGACGGAGAGCGCCTACGGCAGAGATGCGGTCTCGACCCTCATGTTCCGCGCTCTGCAGACCGACCTCGGGGCCTACTGGACGGCCATGGCCGAGTTCTTCGAGCCCGCCTCCCTCGACATGACGTCGGACGGGCGCGCGCTCGGGGAGGAGGACCCGGGCGGGATCTGGCTCCTGGGCTGTGGCGACGAGTGCTGGGACTGTGCCTTCGCCGTGGGCAAGTACGCGCTCGGGGTCGGCCTGACGACGGCCGCCTGTCTGCCCGCCAACGTGGCCGGGCCGGGCGGCTACGCGTTCTGCGTCCTGGGGGTCGGAGCGACCCTGATCGAGGCCGGAGAGATCGTCCTGGAGTGCAGTCGGTGCGCCGATAGCTGCAAGGAGGGAGCCGAGGAGCCTCCGGAGGATCCGAAGGAGGAGCCGGAGCCGGACGTGGAATCGCGTTCGGCGTGACGGCCGCGGCGTCGACGCTACCGGTCGCGGCGAGTCCGGGACCCCCGTCCCGCCGGGGCTCGAAGTTCCGTCCGCGGGGGGACTGTGGTACCCTCGAAACGGGACCGTGCGGGGAGCGGTCCGCCGAGGTCGAGGTCCATCCGGTGTCTCGAAGGATGGGCTCGACGGAGCGGGTGGCCTGGGAGGAGAGATGTCGCGCCTGCCGGCGGTCGCTGCCTGTGCGTCCATGGTGGTGGGGGCCGGAGTCGCCCACTATCTCGGATGGTCCGCGTGGGTGGCTCTGGGGATGGGGTTCGCGCTCGGGGCGGTCCAGTACGGGCTGTTCTCCCTCGGTACGCGGAGGCTCGGGGCGACCAGCGTGGCGCGCCAGCGGCTCGTGTTCATCGGCTGCGGACTCGCCGGCCTGTCGTTGTGGGGGGCCGAGCTGATTCTGAGTCCCAGTCCGAGCGCGAGCCGCTTCGTGTCGCTCGCCTTCGCCGCTGCCGGCCTCGGGGTCGGCCTGTTCCACCGTCAGGTCTATCCTCACCTGTACGAGGGGGCCGAGGACGGATAGGCGTTCCTTTCCGACGACCTCCGGCGTTCTTCGCCAGCACCCGCGCCGGCTCCTTCCCTACCGCCTTCGGTGGACGATCTCGAACGCGTGAGTCACCAGCGACGCGCCGTCGGTCTCGAGCGACAGCTCGTAGGAACCCTCGGGAAGGCGCTGGGGCGGTACCGGGAAGGTGAGCACGGGCGCGGGTTCCGTCGTCTCTCGGATGCGCGACGAGCTCAGGCGCGTGCTCCAGACGTCGACTCCGTCGGCCGACCGGATGCGTGCCACGTAGCTGCCGTCCAGGAGCTCCTCGAGAGGCGGCACGGCGAGCAACACGAAAGGAGCCTCCGGTCGAACCTCGACCCGTGTCGCCGCGCCGCCATCCCGATAGGGCGAGGAGAGCAGGTGGAGCGTCGCCGGACCGTCCCACGGTACCTCCGACGGACCGCGTCCGAGGAGCTGGCCGAGGCCGAGGCCAGCGACGACCCCCGCGGCGAGCGACAGCCCCGCGGCGGTTCCGACCCAGGTGGGCGACACCCTGGCCGGGCTCGGCAGACGGGTCGGGGCCTCGTGCTCCAGTCTCTCCAGGACCCGTTGTGCCAGGTCGGCGCTCGGCGTGCCCTCGCGAGCGAGCCGGATCTGGGAGCGGACCTCCTGGAAGTCCTCCAGCTCGCCGCGGCACTCCGCGCAGTGGCCGAGGTGGTCGCACACGCGAGCGCGCTCGTCGTCCTCCAGGGTACCGTTGACGTACCACGGCACGAGCTCGGCCTCCGGACAGCGCAGACCGTCGATTCGGCTAGTGTCGCTCATTCCGGATCCTCTTGAGCGTCGACTTGAGCTGCTGCTTGCCGTAGTAGACTCGCGTCTTGACCGTGTTCACGGGAATGCCGAGCAGATCCGAGATCTCCCGGTACGAGCGCTCTTCGTAGAAGGCCAGCTCCAGGACGCGACAGTGGTCCGGCGAGAGCTCGTTCAGGGCGCGCCGGATCTCGGCGGCCTCCTGTGTCCGCTGGACGACGTGAGTCGCATCGGGCTCGTCCGATACCAGCTCCGGCGGATCGGCGTCGTCGACGATGGTCGACGCGCGCGAGCGCTGCCCGCGGATCGACATCAGGGCCTTGTTGCGCGCGATGCCGAACAGCCACGTCGAAACGCGCGAGCGTCCCTGAAAGCGGCCGGCGTTGCGCCAGACTTCGTGCATCACGTCGACGACGAGCTCCTCGGCGTTCGCCGGCTCGCGGACCAGTCCGAGCAGATAACCGTACAGGCGTCGCTCGTACAGTTGGTAGAAGGACTCGAACGCCCCCCGGCTGCCCGCGGCGATCCGGCTCAGAAGATCGAGATCGTTCATCGAGCTTTCGGTACCTCCCCCCGGAACGAGAGCGAGCGCATCGCGCTCGCGTCCTCGTCTTCGTTCGCGAATATAGCATACGTCGATCGAGTTCCGTCTCTCTTTCGAAACGCCGTTCGAGCTGCTCTGACCGACGAGATCGAACCCTTCCGGGGCGAGCCGCAACTCACTGTGTGATTGCGCCTGCCAAGGGCGCGCGCCGTACGCGACGATGGCGGTCGCGCGACGGTTTCGATGTCGACGGCCCGTCCGCTCGACGTCGTCATCGCCGCACGCACCGTGGGAGGGACGGGTGTGTCTGCGAGCTTGCTGAAGGAGCTCCGTGGGGTGTTGGTCGAGACGGTGGGAGACGTCGGGCCCGAGGCGATCGGCATGAAGACGGACCTCCGTCGCGACCTCGGAGTCGATTCGATTCTGGCGGTCGAGATCGCCGCCGCGCTGTCCGGCCGGTTGGGCTACGACCTGCCGCTCGAGCGATGGTTCACCGAGCAGGTCGAGACGGACGACTACTCGATCGAGTCCCTGCTCGTGTTCATCGAGCAGCAGCACGCGCGGGCGGTCCCTGAGACCGCTGGACGGAGCTGATGGCGGCGCCGCTACGCAGCGCGCCCGAGCGTCCGATCGAGCTCGGGCCCGGAGCGGGGGTTCACCCGTCGCGGACGGCAGCCGGAACGGCCCTCGCCCGCGTCGGATTGACGCCGGGACCGACGCTGGCTCACGCGCTCGTACGCCGCGCCGACGAGGAGCCGGAGACGATCGCCTACCGCTTCCTGGATCGCGAGCAGCGGCTCGACTCGTTCACCTGCGCCGAGATGCTCACCCTCGCCGGTCGCTACGCCGAGACGCTGCGCGATCGCGGCGTCGAGCCCGGGGACTGCGTGTTCCTCTGCTTCGACACCGGTCCCGACATGGTCGCCGCCTTCTACGGCTGTCAGCTCGTCGGCGCGGTGCCGACACCGATCTATCCGCCCGCGGGGTTGGCCTCGATGTCGACCTGGCAGGCAGCCCTACGGGGGCGGGTGCGCCGGGCAACGGGACGATGGATGCTGGTCGACCGACGGCTGAGGCCGTACGCGGTCGGGAGCTGGTCGGACCGCTCGGGCCCGGCCGTGCTCACCCCCGACGACCTGCCGCCGTCGTGCGGTCCCGTGCGGCCGCCGAACGCGCGCGACGACGGGGTCGCGTTCGTCCAGTTCACCTCCGGGACGACGGCCGAGCCGCGGGGCGTCGTGGTCCGGCACGAGGCACTCTACGCCAACATGCGCGCCATCGGAGAGGCCGCCGATCTCCGGCCGGACAGTCTGTGCGTGTCCTGGCTGCCGCTCTACCACGACATGGGTCTGATCGGCATGACGCTGACCAGCTTCTGCTGGAAGATCCCGACGGTGCTGATGCCACCGCTCTCCTTCCTGTATCGGCCTGCGCGATGGCTGTGGGCGATGCACCACTTTCGGGCCACCCACAGCGGTGCCCCCAACTTCGCCTACGGGCTGTGCGTCGACAAGATCGACCGCGAGCAATGTCGGGGTCTGCGGCTCGATGCCTGGGAGCTGGCGCTCAACGGAGCCGAGCCGGTCCACGTTCGCACTCTGGAGCGGTTCCAGGAGGCGTTCGGTCCACACGGCCTGCGGCCGACGGCGATGCAGCCGGTGTACGGCATGGCGGAGATGACCCTCATGGCGACCGCTCCGCGTCGGCCGGGCCGCTACCGCTCGCTGACGATCGACGGCGAGCGGCTCGCGCGCGACGGATTCTGCCGTCCGCCCGCGAACCCGAGCAGCGCCACGGTGGTGGTAGGGGTCGGGGGGCGTCTTCCCGGACACCAGCTCGCGATCCGGGGGCCGGACGGCCGCGCGCTCGGGGAGCGTCGTCAGGGGGAGATCTGGCTGCGCGGGCCGTCGCGCGCCTCCGGCTACCTGGGCGACGCGGGCGCGACGGAGACCGCGTTCCCCGGACGCTGGTTGCGTACGGGAGACCTCGGGTTCGTCGTCGATGGCGAGCTCTACGTCTGCGGTCGCTCCAAGGACCTGCTGATCAAGGCCGGGAGGAACTACCACCCGCACGACATCGAGCGGGCCACCTCCGAGCTCGCCGGCGTTCGGACCGGCAACGTGGTCGCGTCGACGATCGACGACGACCGGCTCGGAACCGCCGAGCTGGTGGTCGTCGCGGAGTCGTACACGACCGACCGGCGTGAGCGCGCCGAGCTCCGGGTCGAGGTCGCGGCCCGGGTGGTCGGGGCGGCCGGCGTTCGACCCGACCGCGTGCTGCTGGTCTCGCCGGGGGCCTTGCCGAAGACCAGCAGCGGCAAGCTGCGCCGAGGACGTACGCGTGAGCTGATCGTCCAGGGACGACTGGTGGACGGCCCTCCGAGCTGGCACGGGCGCGCCCGCCGGGCGCTGCGCTCCGTCGTCGCTGCGGTGCGGTCTCACTGGATCGAGTCCATCCGACATCGAGGCGTGGCGGCGGTGTCGATCGGTCGAACCGTCGACGAGCGCCGAGCAACACACCGATCGTCATGAGATCGACCGAGGAGAGGTCACGGTTGAGCCAGAGCGACGCGAGAACCCCCTGCACCCGGAGCCTCGTCGAAGACACGCCGAGTCCGTCGTCGCCGAAGTCGGCGTGCCACGGCCGGCGCATCCGGGAGTTCCTTCGTAGCACGGTCGCGGAGATGCTCGACCTACCGCCTTCGGCGGTCGCCGACGACGAGCCGCTCGCCGACCTGGGGCTCGATTCGATGTCCGCCGTGGTGCTGTTGATCTCGATCGAAAACGAGTTCGACGTCAGTGTGCCGCCGGAGCGCCTGCGCGACACGGCCCTCGACATCGACTCCGCCACCGCGGTGGTGACGTCGTTGCTGGAGCCGCGGACGGGAAGCCGATGAGCGTCCTTCGCTCGGTTCTCCGCAGTGATCGGTCTCCGGCCGGGCTCGCGCTGGAGCCGCAGGGGCGCTCGCGTGGCACGGCCGATCTCCACCGTCCGGCCACCCGCGGGCCGGGTCGTCGAACAGGAGGCAAGGACATGCGCGACGTACGCCCGTCGGCTTTCGCCCCCGACTGACGATACCCTCGGCGACTCTCGTCGACCGGGGCCCCCGACGTGAGGGACCGGTCATTCCGTGGTCCGGAGGCGGCCGTCGTTCGGACGGCTCGCGCTTCGAAATCAGGAGACTCGACGATGGAATATCAGACCCCGGAGCTGCTGCAGCCCGAGTGTACGTACCAGGCTCCGCTACTGCTCGACCTCGAGGAGGTCTCGGCCGAGAAGGACCGCGTCTGCGCCACCAGCGGTTCCTGCTCCGCCGAGTGAGGAGCAGCCCGACACCGCCCATGACACGGCGATCGGGAGCCTGGCTCACCGACGCCGCAGAGGAGACGACGATGACCTACGAGAGCCCTCAGCTTTCCGAGCCGACCGCGGTCTATCAGCAGCCGTTGCTGCTCGATCTGGAGGACGTTTCGGCCGAGACCGTCGCCTGCGCGACGAGCGGCAGCTGCAACGTCCCGAAGGAGGACGGCTAGGGAAGACGGCCGGATCGCCGCGACGTGATCCGAGCCGACTCGGTTGAGAGCGGTCGTCCGCGCACGCGTCGGCCGGGCTGCGCGGACGACTGGCCCGAGGTCGCCGACGAGATCGGCGCAGTCGCAAGGGGGGGAGGATGACGATGATCGACGTGCGCTCCATCGAGACGCTCGGCGCCGACCCGAACGGGCGGCGGGAGCTGGACCGCGACTTCCTCGGCTCGGGCTTCCGGCGGCAGGTGTTCGTCTCGGCCGACCCCGAGCGGTGTTGGGTCCGGCCGCCTTACCGGGCGCACGTGTCGTTGCTGTTCGTCCCGATCCCGGTCGACACCGGTTCCTGCGGCCGGCTGCGCTACGAGCTTCGGAGTGGCGAGTCGAGGTCGGTCGAGATGAGGGGCGGGAGCTACTACTACCTGCCCCCCGAGGTGCCCTACCAGATCGAAGCCGCCGGACGAGGCGTTCTCGAGGTGTTCGCTCCGGCGGGGTCGCCGACTCGCCTGATCGACGAAGAAGAGCTTCCGTCCGACTATTTCTCCGCCCGTGCTGGCGAACCCCTCGCGTTCGAGGAAGGGAGGTGACCGTGTCCGGAAACCCGCGTAAAGTCGACGTCGTGATCATCAACGACGAAGCCGAGACTCCCTCACTGCTCAACCCGATGAGCGGTCAGATATTCGTGACCAATCCGGTCGGCAAGCGGGTGATGGAGCTGGCCGACGGCGAGCGCCCGGTCGAGTCGATCGTCGACCAGATCACGAGTCAGTTCAAGGGGGTGACGCGGGCCGATGCGGAGAGGGACATCACCACGTTCTTGAGCGAGGCGTCGGACAAGGGGCTGGTGACATGGACGAGCGCGTAGAGTCCCGGGGCGATCTGGTGGAGCTGCGCGGGGTCGGCTCCGAGCGGAACCCGACAGGCTCCACCGAGGGGGAGCGCCGGCAGGAGGAGCAGCGCAAGTTCCAGCCGGACATCTACTGGTACCTCTCCTTTCGCTGCAACCTGGCGTGCGTCCACTGCTCCGTGTTCTCTTCCCCGTTCGTCGACACCTCCTCGGACCTGAGCACCGAGGAGGCACTGGCGGTGGTCGACCAGATGGCCGAGCTCAACGTCCGCAACGCGCTGCTGTCGGGTGGCGAGGTATTGCTGCGGCCCGACGCGCTCGACATCATGCGGGCGCTCGCGGAGCGCGGCATCGGCATCGGTCTGGAGACCAACGGGCTGATGTTCTCGGAGGCGTTCGCCGAGCTCGCCGTCGACCTGCAGCGGCGGGGGCGACTGTCGATGACGATCAGCGTCGACGGCGGTACCGAGGCGACCCACGAGGCCGTGCGCGGTCGCAATACGTTCGCGCCGACGATCCGGGGCCTGCACTTTCTGCGCGAGCGAGGGGTTCGCTTCAACATCCAGTGCATCCTCAACCGCTCCAACTATCTCACCATCCCCGACCTCTACGCGATCGCCCGCGAGCTCCGCCCGCAGCTCGGCGGCGTGCTGTTCGGCGTCCTCAACCCGGTCGGCCGGGGCGACGAGCTGGTCGAGGACCTCGGTCTGCGTTACTCCGATCTGAACGTCGTGTTCGAGCTGGTCCGCCACGAGCGTGCGACCTTCGACGGCCACAGCATGATCAAGGTCCCTCCGGCGGCCGTGCCGCCCCGCTTCCTCGGGATGGTGTTCAAGACCCAGGGCGTGAGCTCGTGCGTGAGCTGTCAGTTCCCGCTGCTGGGCGTGCTGCCGAACGGCGACGTCACGGTCTGCGCGCTGTCGCGGGACGACGGCGATCTGCACTTCGGGAACGTGCGGAACGATCGTCTCGGGGAGATCTGGGAGCGCACCCGGATGGACATGCTGCGCAGCCGCTACGTAGCCGCCGAGCACCTCGAGGGGATCTGCGCGGACTGCGTCTACAAGAAGAGCTGCCGCGGCGGATGTCGGGCCTGGGCGTACGAGGAGGAGAAGAGCTTCGATGCGCCGCTGCCGCTGTGCCAGTCGCTCGCCGACGGCGGGGAGTTCCCGGACGCCTACAGGATCTCGAAGCAGCGGGCCGGGTTCGGTAGCCAGCTGCCGCCGGCCGGCATCTGCTGCTCGTAGGAGGTCCTCGATGTCCCAACCCCTCCGTAGCGCCGCATCGCCTCCCATGAGCCCGGGCGGTTTTCGGTCGTTCGTGCGGCCGTCTCACTCCGTCGTCGCGACGCTGTTTCCCGACGGCTTCGAGGGGAGTCCGACGGCGGCGCGCGTCCTGGAGCGGATCGCCAGCCTCGTGAGCTACCGGGGAGCACCGGGGCGGGTGTCGCTCGATACCCTGGACCGGGAGCTACGCACCCCCGGCACCCGGCCCGTCGCCAACTGTCTCAGTCTGTGCTGCCTGCAGGCGAGCTGTCTGCGCGCGGCGGGTTTCGCGTCGACCGACGTCCACGTCCTGCTCGGCGGGCGCCGCGGTTTCCCTCACTACCATGCCTGGCTGCTGGTGCGAATCGATGGACGTCTGCATCAGGTCGATCCCTCCGACTCGCGGCTGCGTCCGAGCTCCGGCGCTCACCTGTTGCGCGAGCTCGACGTCCACGCCGTGTTCAACGACGTCTCGGTCCACTTCCTGGCAGCCGACAAGCGGAGGGTGCTCGTCGGCGCCGCCCCCGACACGGGGTTGCACCTGCTGCTGTACGGCCGTGAAGGGAAGGACGTCGGCCGTGCGAGCCGAGACGCGGGGTTCCGGGCGGTCGTCGCCGAGCTCCTGGGCGGCGCTCCGACGGCGATGGCCCCGGCCAGTGAGGCGATCGACGGGGCGGTCCGGGCCGGGCTGCTGTCACCGTCCGGCGACGGTCATGCAGCCGGCCCGCGCCTGCTGCTGGTCACCGCTTCCGAGGAGGAGGAGCTCCGCGCCGCGCTCGGGCCGGCCGTCGACCGCTACCTCGGCCGTCTGTCGGCGGCCGTGCCGCTCCTGCGCGCTGCCTACGAACGGTGTACGCCGAGTGAGCAGTTTCCGTGGAGCGAGGTCCACCATTCGGTGATCGCCGGCATGTTGATGGACCTGGCCGTCGGCTCGCGTCTTCGTTCCACCGGAGTGCTGCGCCAGCCCGACTGGACGGCCGTGTTGTGGGCGTTCGAGAACATCGCCGCGGCCAACGCCTACGGTGTGCAGTTCGTCGCCAGTCCCTCCAGAAGAGCGCTGGTCGCGCAGCTCTGGCACCGGACGGTGCGTCGCGATCCGCTCCGTCTGGACCGCGCCACGCTGGGCCATCTGGTGGAACCGGAGCGCCGCACGCAGGCCGACCGGTCCTGGCTGCTGCTCGGCTACTCCGGCTGGGCGCGCCGGCACGGCCTCGGCTACGTCCCGAGCGTGCCGGTGTTCGGGCGCGACGACGTCGCCCATCTGCAGACGCCCCTCGCGGAGGCGGCGAACCGGCTGGTCGACGAGTCCGTCCTGCCCGCCTTCGACGGAGCGCGTGCGGTGGCGAGCTGGCGCTCGCGGCTCGACGCCAGTCGCGACCGCCACGTCGCTCTGCGCCTGCTCCTGGAGTACGTGACCGACCGGGCGATCGACGCCGGGCTGCTGCCGCCGTTCCCGAGCGGGGCGTCGATCGCGCCCGCCTGGGGACGATGGGTCTGGTGCGAGCGCACCTCGGGGCCGGAGTTGGTGGCCGAGGCGTTCGCCGGTCCATCGGAGGGGACGTCGTGACGGGCGCGCGTTTCGATCTGCGCGGAGACGGCCGGGTGGCGCTGGTGACCGGCGGGGCCGCGGGCATCGCGTTCGGGTTGGCGCAGGTGTTCGGGTCTGCCGGCTACCGGGTGGCGGTCGCCGACATCGACCCGGCGGCCGGGCGCCGAGCCGTCGAGGCGCTGGCCACGCAGCGCATCGAGGCGTTCGCGGTCGAGGTCGACGTCGCCGACGGTGAGCAGGTCCGGCGTGCCGTCGAGGCCGTCCGGGAGCGTTGGGATCGGCTCGACGTGGTGATGAACAACGCCGGCGTGGCTGGACGCGGTGGTCGGATCGAGGCCCTCGACGACGACGACCTCGACCGCGTCCTGGCGGTCTGCCTGCGCGGGGCGTTCCACGTCTGCAAGCACGCGGTGCGCGGGCTGCGACGCACCGGCGGCGGCGTGATCCTCAACGTCGCCTCGATCACCGCGCTCACCGGCTCGGCCTACTTTCCGGCCTACGCCGCAGCCAAGTCCGGGGTCGCGGCGCTCACCCGCAGCATCGCCCGCAACGTCGGCCGTTTCAACGTACGGGTCAACTGCATCCACCCCGGGTCGGTACCGGGCACCGCGCTGATGAACCCGAGCCGGGGCGGTCGGGCGCCGAGCGCCGAGGAGCGTCGCGACGAGAGTCTCGCACTGATGAAGAAGATCCCGCTGGGCCGTGCCGGTACCGCCGCCGACGTCGGTCACCTGGCGCTGTTCCTGGCCTCGCCGCTAGCCCGGCACGTCCACGGCGCCGAGCTGACGGTCGACGGTGGAGAGTCGCTGTCGTTCCACTGACGTCGCGCGCCGCCGCGACCCACGTCCAACCGAGGTCATCGCATGCGTCCGATCGAATGCCAGGGGCTGGAGAAAACCTACGACAACGGCACCGAGGCGCTGCGCGGGCTCGACCTCCAGGTCGAGCCCGGGGAGATCTTCTGCCTGGTGGGAGAGAACGGCGCGGGCAAGACCACCCTGGTGCGGATCATCGCCACCCAGCTGGAGCCTTCGGCCGGCACGATCCGGATCCTCGGCTTCGACGCGATGACCCACGCCGACGAGGTACGGAGACGGATCGCGTCGGTGCCGCAGGAGGCCTGGCCGGACCATGCGCTGATGGTCTGGGAGCAGATCTATTACTACCTGCGGGCGCGCGGCGAGTCCCGGGCCGAGGCGTGGCGCGCCTGTCGGAAGGTGACCGAGAGCCTCGGGCTGTCCGACCGGCTCGAGCACCGGGTGTCGAGCCTGTCGGGCGGCATGCGTCGACGGGTACTGCTGTGCATGGCCCTCGCCAGTCGCGCCGACGTGCTCCTGCTCGACGAGCCGACCGCCGGGCTCGACCTGATGATTCGGCGTGAGACCTGGCGCTTCCTGGCCCAGTGTCGCGAGCGCATGACGCTGGTGTTGACGACCCACTCGATGGAGGAGGCGGAGGCGCTGGCGACCCGGGTCGGCATCATGGGCAACGGCGAGCTGCTGGCGGTGGGGACTCCGGAGGAGCTGCGGGCGCTCGTGCCCGGCCGGGAGAAGGTGCTGATCGACGAGGCGTCGCTGCCACGCGAGCTGCTCGCCACGCTCGGCTCGACGCACGAGATGGCCGGCAAGTGGGCGGTCTACCCGCGCGAGCGGGCTGCGCTCCGACGCCTGCTCGACATCACCGTCGAGCGCGGTGTGGAGGCCTCGGTGCTGCGCACGACGCTGGAGGACGTGTTCGTCCATCTGCTGGACGGCGACGGTCGGGCGAGCTCGCCCGTGGAGCTGCGATGAGTGCTTGGAATCGCGCCTGGGCGATCGCGATGCTGTCCCTCCGGCCAGCCCTGCGCCAGCCGCTGCTGGTCGTGCTGGTGACCATCATGCCGGTGTCGTTCGTGATCGTGTTCCGCGTCGTCGGGGGGAGGGAGCTCAGCCACCACGCCCTGTACGGGATGCTGGTGGTGTTCGCGACCAACGTCGGCATCGTGTCGTTGCCGCAGCTGGTGGCGACGTATCGGTTCTGGCGACTCCAGGACATGTTCGTCGCCTCGCCGGTCGGACCCGGCACCTACGCCTGTGGGCTCGGCCTGTCGCGACTGCTGTTCGCCTCGCCGGCCCTGATCGGTGTGACGGCGCTGCTGGTCGCGTTGGAGGCGATGCCGGTGACCTCGCTCCCGGTGGTGCTGGTCGCCACGGGGGCGAGCTGGTTCACCGGCGTGATGATCGGCTTCACCATCGCCACGTTGGTCGGCACGGTCCAGAAGGTGAGCATGGTCGCCAATCTCGCCGGCATGTTGATCTCGATCCTGCCGCCGGTCTACTACCCGCTGGCGATGCTGTCCGGGGTCTGGCAATGGGTGGCGATGCTGGTCCCGACGACGCACGCGGCCGAGCTCATCCGGGTGGCCGGCGGAGCGACCACGACCACCGACGAGCGACTGTTGCTGCACTGGGTGGCGTTGCTGCTCTACTGCCTGGTGTGCTTCCTGGTGGTGGCTCGCAAGGCGCGCTGGCGGACGCGATGAGCGGCGCGAGCTATACCGGATCGATGCTGCCGGACGTCGAGGTGCGAGCGCGCGACGGAGCGCGGCTGCCGACCGACGTCCATCTGCCGGAGCGCAGCCTCCGGAGTTGGCCGACCGTGTTCCATCGAACCCCCTACGGCCGGCGCAAGCCCTACCTCCTCAAGCTCGCTCGCCGGTGGAACCGGGCCGGCCTGGCGGTGGTGCTACAGGATTACCGTCCCGGCGCCGGCGGCGATCCGGCCACCGAGCTGGCGCGTGCGACCGACGATGGCTTCGATACCCTCGCCTGGCTGCCGACCCGCGACTGGTTCGACGGGCGCGTCGGTCTGTTCGGAATCTCGGCCTCGGGCTATCCGATGTATCGGCTCGCCGCCCAGGCTCCGCCCGACGGCGTCGAGGTCGCGGCGCTCGTCAGTCTGATGGGGACGGTCGACCACCATTCCCTGTTCTACCGGAACGGCGCGGTCGTCCATCACTGGGCGCTGCCGTGGTCGGTCATGATGGCGCCCGACCGCCGCGGAGAGCTCGACTGGCAGCACCTGCCGTGGACCGAGCTGTTCGCTCACCTGCCGTTGGAGTCGGTGGGGGAGCGCACGCACGTCGAGCTCGACGACTGGCGGCGGATGGTGGCGCACCCGGAGCGCGGCCCGGGATGGGAGGAGCTCGACGCCCGCCCGGCCGTCGCGCGGCTTTCGATCCCGACGCTCCACCTGTCGGGCTGGTACGACTTCATGCTCGGGCAGTCGCTGTCGGCTTACCGGGCGATGCGCTCCTGTCCCGAGCAGCGGCTGGTGCTGGGTCCGTGGGACCATCAGACCATCTTCTTCTCGTTGCTCGCCCCCGGTCGGAGCGTCACACCTCTCGGAGGGGAGGCGCCGCTCGACCTGTCGGCGCTGGTGTGCGACTGGCTACGCCGCTGGCTGACCGACGCTCCGACCCCGCTGCTCGACCGGCTCGCCCCGGTGACGCTGTTCGCGATGGGCGGTGGCGGCTGGCTGCGCTCGGAGCTGTTCCCACCGCGCGCGACGTCGGAGCGCTGGTACCTGGACTCCTCCGGGGAGGACGGACGGCTCGTCCCGGAGGTCCCGGCGGCGTCGCGACGGAGCTACCGCTACGACCCGGCCGATCCGGTGCCGACCTGCGGCGGAGCGATCTGGCCGTTCCAGCCTCGGGGGCTCCAGCCCGGTCCGGAGGACCAGCGTGCCGTCGAGCGGCGAGACGACGTCCTGGTCTACACGGGCCCTGCCCTGCGACGCGAGCGCTGGGTCGTCGGGCCGGTCGGGGTGGAGCTGTGGGCCGAGAGCTCGGCGGTCGACACTGACTTCACGGCCAAGCTGGTCGACGTCGCACCGGACGGGCTCGCACGGATCGTGACCGACGGGATCGTCCGGGCGCGTTTCCGCGACGGCACTGCGCGCGAGCGTCCGCTCACGGCGGGCGTCCACCGGTTCTCGATCGAGCTGCAGGCGACGGCGCACCGTTTCGCGGCCGGCCACCGGATCCGGGTCGAGATCGCGAGCAGCAACTTTCCGAAGTTCAGCCGCAACCTCAACACGGGCGGACCGCTGCACGCCGAGTCGACTCCGACCGTCGCGGTGCAGACCGTCCACCATGGCGACCGGCGGGCCTCCCTGCTGCGCCTGCCGTGCGTGTCGCCCGACGGGGCGGCGGTGCGCTCGTGCCACCTGCCCGAGCCCTGGAGGGCCGTCCGATGAGCGCGCGCGACCGACGAACGGCCTCGGGCTCGCCCCCGGGCGATGGCCTGGCGGGACGGCTCGAGCTCTTTGGGATCGACCCGGCCTCGACGTCCGCCCGGGTGTCGCCGGGCCCTAGTTCACTAATTTGGAAC
>JAAAKM020001514.1:0-13897 GCA_010016025.2 Alatinidae sp. Z8VKAUB7J3 | reverse complement strand
AGATGATAACTATTACTAAGAATACACACAGCACGGCCCCCTTTATCACGGGAGGGACGGCGTCGCGGGGGGGGGGGGGGGGGGGGCTGGTATGAAACATCCGAGACTACAGAGAACATCTTAACGCATTTTCCCTTACTTACCTGCTGTAAATTTAGACACATTTTATTTAATGATCTTATGATAATATGACAGCACATTTTACAGAGGCCATAGCATTCACAATCACTTAGGGATCAACAACGTTTCAATGTTTTGGCGGGAAATTGGAAGTTCCTAGAAGTCACAATCGTTCCACCGTCAACAGTGTGAACAAAATAGCGAATCGTTTCGTTTCGTTCACTATCGTTCCGTTTCATATCGTCTAAATCGTCGTGCAGTGTGAATAGGGCCTAACTACTGAGAATAGAATTTAGTAATTTGCTAAAAATAGATAGAGAGAGGTAAAATCTCTATCGTGCAATAGTTACATCATATTGCTATGGGTGATAAAAGATTCACGACAGAACTACGAACGTGTGTTTTAACATTTCATAGTGGATTTCTCAAAAATGCATTAAATTTTACGACTAATAAAAGTTTAATAGTCCAATCTGAACCAATTAAGACCAATAACGTGAATCACCTGAGCAGTTTAGTGTCTTCCAGAAGCATGCCTAGATAACTTCCAATAGTATGTTCTTTCAGTGCCATTCTCATCCAGGCATGGCACCTATTTGAATCACTTTGCGCAATTGGAAGCCTATGATTAAAAAGCAGACAAAATGTGGACTTGAAATAACTGTAAAACAATAAATAAATCATGTTCAAGTTTAGTTGAACTCTAAAAATTCATTAGAAATCTGCATAAAGCTGATGGATTAAACAAACCACATTCTTAATAATCTGTGATAGTACTCTGGAGTGCCGAATAAATGGGGGGGGGTCATCATTACGGCATAAAGTTAATAAATGGGGGGTCCAAATAAACAGGGGGGTCTGAACACTCCAGTCTCAATTTCGTGAAAGTTTTAAATAAGGATCACACACAAGGACAAAAATCGTACTAATTGAGTATTTAGCAATTGTTTCAGGGTCAAATGTTGCATATATGGTGTTCCACAATTCTTTCCAACTGTAACAAACAAAAGTACAAAGCATAAGATGATACAGCTGAATTCTCGTATTGGTTCCCTAAAACACTAATTCTTACTTGGAGGTTGGTCTCCATCTGTGCATGTTTTTGTTGTTAAATTGAAGCATGGACCTTCCACCTAGCCATTTATGCTCACTTTGCTTTACAGATCAAATTGCTTCAAGCATGTGAACGAAGTACCCCAGTAATCCTCACACATTAACAATCTTCAATGATTACTAAGACCCAGTTTACCCCATCCTAGATCGTGAAAACTTTTATCTTCATGGGAGATCCTTAAAAGTTATTATCTGTAAGGTCTTAATGTCACCTGTTTCAGTAAATAAGTTATCACCTCTTATTCCTATAAAACATTATTAAAAATCTGGAATAGTATCGTTCATAATTACAGCCCTTGGAATCCACTGAAAAATTTCGGTGGCGATACCGTGCCGTCGCAGGACCCAGAGGCAACGGCACTTGACAGCATTTTTGATAAGGAAATTGGTCCTGGAGCTCATTTTGGGAAACCCTACTTAATTTAGTATCATTTCACCTTCATATTTCCTCAGATCAGGGATTGCATCATTCTCGGAACCCTAAACCGAGTACCCATCCATCATGGTGATCATCTGAAACATATTGTGGCCATAGTACGAACACTCAGGTACCTAATGGGTTAAGTGCCCTCAAGTTTAAATTCAGAATTTGTTTATGTGGTTTTCTTATCTGGTCGAATGCATATAATTTTAATTGCGGAAAACTTTCATCTCCAAATTATTGCACGGCAATAACCACATCACGATGCACAACGTTGAACTCAGTCTACTGACGTAGGGCGCTGAACAAAGACCAGTGTGGGCTGTCTGAGAACATTGGAAAACTAATGAATTGAAAATATTCTTGCCAGAAAAGTGATGTACGGCAAAAGCTTATATTTTTTATCAACAAATTCAAAATGTTCAAAACTTTCCTGGCACACTTGCACATCAAATGAAATCACAAAAATCAATGAGTCCTGGGCCGATTGTCACATGGATATTGAAGACAAAGAAAAAATATATTTGTTAGAACATTTTAAAAACTGCCCCAGCATTTTTTTCCATCACTGTTGTAAATGCCCACAGCAGTTACGGCAGCACCAACGAATGACGTCATGAATCCTGAGGACTGTTATTAATTTCACTGAAGCTCCTGTCTGCAAAACGTTAAGAAAATCTGTGGGTCCAGCCTACACAGTGCTTCTACAACTGGGTACACTTCAGATGGTGAGCTTTCACGTTTACTCTCTCAAATTAGCTAAGTAGTTAAGATAAATTATATAATGTATAATTTTCATTATGAAAGCTGCCCTTTTTTGGCAAAAACTATAGAAAAAATTGTGACCAAAAAAGGGATAGCTATTCAATTCTCAGTTTTAAAATGGACTACCCTTAAACATGTCGCATTACGATGGCAAGGAGTGACACACATATTTTACTCAACTATGGTCATTCATAAAACAATGAATGGTTGTATATAATGGAGATATCCATTACACTGTTGTAGAAAAACTGAAGTTAACTTAATAATACTTCAACATTTAATAATGCATTCTCTTAACAACATCTAATTTTACATACCTATATATTGTTTGAATGTCTTCCTTTAGACAGAGTTTCTCAATCACTGGCCAAAATGAAGTCTTCCCCTTTGCTGTAGCAGCACTGTCAAAAATCATGTAACTACAGTAAAACTATGGATTGAGCCAAACTTATTTTTACAGTGGCAAATGTATAAAATGATAAGGGGATGGTGACTTTAGAAGTGCTTTGAGGTGTGCATCTGAATGCTATTAAATTGTGATCAGCAATAAGATCAAAGGGTACCAAATCTTAAACAAAAACATAGTTGTAAATACAGTGAACCCTACTGATTATCCAGTGGCAGATTTAGCAATATCCAAGAGGGCCCAATTCAACAGCACTTTCCTTGGCTATGTTCTCACAATTGCCTTACTTATGCGGCAGTTGCTGTTAGTGGTCATTCTGAAACCAACCAAACTAAATAATCATATAATTTAAGTACAAATTAACAAGCACAATTCATGACAGACCCTTAGTAGGAGGTCAAGACACACCCCACTGGAACTGTCTGTACGATCCTAATGATCTTTTACAAAAGACAACAGCTAAAAACTTTAATCACAACCTTTGACTTTTTTTGTTAGTGAGCGTTTAAAGATCCACAGACATTATATAATCATGCTTTTTTCAATGAACGGATATGCTGAATCTGTTTTCATCTGCACTGACTACCTTATTAGCAGCTTACATCTCATATTTTCGCTTTGGATCTTATCCACTTTTGAAAGTAGTTTATGTTATTATAGTTGTGGATTCTACTGTGATAGTGAATATCCTTTAAAGAATGGGATGTTGGATTTGAAAAAACATAAGGTAACCTATATGTGACAATGTGACTTGAATCATTAACCCATTCATTTACAGCATGCAACTGAAATGGAACTTACATATAGAGTGAATGCATAGCAAAATGCAAATTATTTGTAATTTACTTTTGGGATAGAGCCTCAGAGTATATGCAGCTGTGAGGCATAACCTAAGTGGGAAACCCTTTATCACAAACTAAATCATATGTACTTACAGTTTATCCTTTAGTCCATGATGCAGAACATCACTAAGGCTATCACATAAATTCTTAAGGACTTCACCACCATGGATGGCTACTGCAAGGTTTTTGTCAACCTCATTCTGCAACTATGAAATGCAAGATTAGAGATGAGGTTAAAAATAATGATTTACAAGATATCATAAAAATAATGAAGTATGAACCACCTCTTAATTTATCTCATCTTAAAATATTTTGATATTTGGTTCAGTGAGGAATGCAAATTGTGGTTAAAAGATAAAAACAAAGGTGCTTTCAGAAGTTTCAAAACAACTTCAAAATTCTTCCTGTTCTTACAGCAAAGTCCCAATATACTTTCGGCACCTTGTATATATTTCTATTCTTTATCATGTGAATGTCTTCATATTGTGTTAAGTTACAGAATCATCTGGTTGTGTGTTGTTAACAAATACTGATACCATGGTTAGATCAAATCATCTTGAATCAAATAGTGAAGTTTGAAAATACAAATGTCTGATATAATTATAAAAATATACCAATATATGATGATTCAGATTGCTATAATCTTCACCTAACACTTAAAAGTCACTAATTCAGTACAATCACTTTTCTCTGATCAGTAAAAATCTGGTGAAAGAATTTTTGCAATGACAGATTACATATATATATCTCCCATATATGTGGGCAACACCCTTCCTGTAAGGGGAGTGCAAGGTAAAACAGTATTATCGTCTCTTGTATTAGTCTAAAATGGTCTACCATAGTGGCCAACCAGTTCATTTAATATGTACAAGTAATTGCATCACACATAATTAAATATTAACATTCTTTAGACATGTATATACAAATGAGACAACACATGCAAAATTTCCTTACATCATCATTAAAATATTTATGCTACCTAACACATGCAAAAATGGAAAAAGTGTTTCTAGTTGTCATCTAATTTGTTCCTTACTCAAAGTATAAAGCAGTTATCTGTATCTTGAATTTATTTTGAGCCATCCACTCATTGAAACTTTCTCTTTCATTGTCAATGATATTGATATGTAATTGATAATTACATCACCCTACTGATGACTCTGTGGGTAGCATTTTTTAAGGAGAGGTTTTCAGACATCTATTCATATGCACTTCATATATGTAACTTCAAGAGTTGGCCACTTCACCAAAGAGATAAACCTCAAAATTTAAATCAAGACCACAGATACTACAAGTATGGCATGCATATCTGGTTTTTAGTATGTGTGACAACATGTACAACAGATTGCATATTTGATCCTTCCTTCAGCAACAGAAAGTTCCTAACAGTGCCTGGGTTGGCCTGAAGAAGAACACAATTGTTCTATTCAGTTTACTCTTTTAGAAGTAGTTTGGTATTTGGCTTGTATTTATCCAATTAGACAAGAACAATAGCATATGCTCTGATGAAGTGCCCTCGATACTAGAATCGTCATCGTCATTGTCACCATCATCATCATCAGTTAACTGAGATTGAGAAGACAGAATCTACAACATGCTGTCAGAATTTGCCTTCCTCAAGACTGTTTCTGGATCCTGAGTTTTAATGCATGAATCCCTAAAGATCGCATCAGGGAATGAAAGCTTCCTACCTCTTGTCTCGGGACTTCCAGAGGAGAAGTGATTATACTAGCATAGAAGCATGCATACAAATATATGTAACTGTATATAAAGTTATAGAGAGATCTTCGTCAGCAATACAAAGGGGTATATAAAGTAGTGAATGCAGAACCTGAATGAATCCCAGCAAATTTGCATTTAATAAAAGAATATGTTATAGGATAAATAGTTTCAAAATAAAGCATTAAATTTACCTGTTCCACAGCTATGGACAGATTATCCAACAACTCTAACTTCCTCTCCTCTTGCATTGTACTGACTACATATGCTACAAACAGTAAAATTATTGCAAACAAAAAATTGTGAATCAACATTGTCAAAAAAAGTATATACATCCCATACAGACACTACAAACCAAAGTCAAGTTTATGAGCAGGAGAATATTGGGAATATTCTGTTGAAAATGTTGATGTTGTATATATATATATATATATAGTCCCTTGAGTTGTTTTATAGAGTATCATCATTTTTCGTGTAATTTCTTTGTGTAAAAGTTTTATTTAACTGATCCAGTTGAAATGTAAAGTTCATTACTAAGGAAGAATTATCTCGAAACGTCAAATATGAAGTTTTTCTCTATGAGTATATATATATATCACGGAGTGGAGCATTACCACAACAGCTTGCTTGCTTTTTTCACTAATGGAGCTGAGGGGATTCGAACCCACGACCTATTGGTTTGAAAACCAACACCTTAACCATTGAACTATCAATGCCTGGGCAAAATCACAGAAAATGAAATGATATCTTTTTACTATATATTTATAAGTGTTATAGTAAGATACTCTGCATTTTCTCAAATATGATCGTCTGGTCATTTTTATCACTTAATAGATGTTTACCACTCTGCAGTTCTTGCACATATTTCTTTGGAAAACAAGAAAATAATCCATGTAAATCAGTAATCTTTTAGACAAGAAGTTTTTGAAAATAAAGATGGGCCGACAATTGTAAGACAATCAAGTACCCTTAAACTTTAATTGGCAGCTCATTGAGCTACTTGCAGCCATAATTATGGGAAAGTGTGTCTTAGACGTTGTTAATAAATGATAAAAATTTGAATTGTATTAGGGGACAGGACTGACTACATCCTTATTTAATGACCCTAACACGTTTACGCTTTTACATTCATTCTTGTATCAGTCCTGTGGTCCAAAGACAATTAGTGATGACACTCCTTCCTGTCACATACAGTGCACTGGTGACATACTTGCAAAAGGAATTGCTAACTTTGCATGGGATACTTTGTGGTCTTGGTCCTCTGACATTTTGTTTCTTAATAGATTTAGGCCAACTAAATTCTCAAGTTAAACTGTGTGTGAAGTCTGAGAGAAAACAAATATAGATATTCTCTGTTATGCCTATAAAAGTAAAACCACAAACACTCTTTTATTTGTTATCTAAAGGACTGATGTTTTCTCCTGCCTACTGTGAAAAGTATACCATAAGGGTTATTACAGTTAATTTAACTCTATTAATGTATGGCATATCAGAGTCTTCACTATAAAGGTACTTACAATCTAAGTAACAGGTGTTCTAATTAATAATTTACGTGCATCAGTGATATTTACAATAGCAGAAATCACCTTACATACAAAACTGCAATTACTAATTTTATTGGCTACTAAAATATGGTGCTGCTCAGCATAAATTTTTATATCATAAGATAAACTGGTATTTTATATCATAAGATAAAAAAAATCAAAACACTGTCTGTGTATTGTATGACTTATTAGACTGCATATACCTGGAATAGATCTATATACTTCTAAGGAAAGAGACAGCATTTCCATACAAAATGTAGTTATATACGTTATCTTTCACATTTAACTTAATAGATTTTTTACAGGGAGTGGTTAGTGACACCTCTGCCCCTACAACTTCAACATCCTCCCTCATTCCTGGTGGTGGCAATTTTTTATCATTTCTCTAGTATCTTTTCAACACTGATAATTCCGAAGCCTTTCTTCTTTGCACCTTTCAAAGAGCTTTGGGCAAACAGGCAGGATGGAAATCCTTTCTTGGTCAAGTCCCATTGTTCAGAGAGACTGCTCTCATAATTTTATAGAGCTAGATGTTGATATAAAATTGTGGTGACATATTTTTCTACTTTTCAAGACTGATCATTTTTAATTCTCTCTTCTTGAAAAGACTTGATATGTTTGATGTCTTAACTATGATTAAAACAATACTCCCATAAAAGTATATAGATATGTCACATTCTATTCTTCCCTTGTGGGTTCTGAAAGTTGGCCCTATACAACCATCTTACAACTCCTGATGGGTAAGCTCAAACAAAAAAGGGTTGGGGTAATCTGATGTACTTTTATGTTATCCTGATTTCATAATGGCACTCATATTTGATATTTGACTACATATGTCAGTTCATAAATTTGCTACATGAGAAAACCTTTTCCCCACAAATAGTGATAAATTATAGCATTCCCACCAGGGTTGATGCTACAACACAATATATTTTCTTTTCTATTGCTTTATCTAAAGAAAGTGGACACATCTTATTAAATCTCTTACATATACATTATGACTGATGAATGCTTATTTAAAGTCCATCAAAATTCCTTTGAGCTCATTATTTGTAAAACTGTTATCTTGTGTATCATTGTGCCTAAAACTATGTCCTGCCCGCCTAACAAGTGTGTGATAGATGGAAGCATTAACCATATCACGAGACGGTCTTCACTTGAATCCCATTTCTAGAGATATATACTTCCCCCACCTTCTGTATTCATAATTAAAATGTAATATACATTAAGTCTAATATTTTGGGATCATATAGAAAACTTTCCACTAATACTGTACCTCTACACAAAATTAATAGGATCATATGCTACCACTGCTCAGCTGAACTTTTGATTGATGATTTCTGGGCCATAAAACACTGTAATATAATCCGCTTTCCCAAAAATCTACACTTGTGCTTGTAAGTCAAATGTGTAAAACTGTCATGTGCAGGATGTAAACATCAAGTCAGTGTTGTATCTGGGTTACTGTACATTTGCTTTCATGTGCTTGATTGGTGCTTAATCTATGAGTGAATATACTTGAGAAGCAGTACATCTTGTATCTCCTAAGTTCCATACTTTCAGCTTCTGAGGAGTGTCATTCTGAGGCTGTTGATGTATCTATTACCACCTCCACAACAAAAGCAAAGCCTCCAGGGCAAAAGTAAATTAACTGTTACCTAAATTACCTGATTTGTTTCAAATGGGTCTTTGGCTGTCATGCTTTGTCGAAAAAGAGGCTAAGGTGGTGATGGTCAACTAACAAACACAACTTCACAAGCCATGTTGCACGAGATAGCCACCAATAGAAATTTCAGGCAATATGGAATTGGTTAATGTATCTGCAGCTGTTACAAGCTTCCCCTAGCTCATGACATCAAGTCGTAGGGCTTCATTATGACATCCTAACTTAGGCCTATGCCTAAGGTAAATGATCATATGCTACGTTCATGTCCATAATTAGGGCTGTATACATATTAACGTTCAATATCGTGAACATGAAGTGTAAAATAAAGCCCATTGTTTACGAAGTAATAAATACTTCGTAAATAATCTCGACATATAGAAATAACGAAGCGGTGCTAAACGCACTTTTCTTAAGTTCTTTAGGTCCAATCAATTCCTCCCCTTGACTCCTTTTCACCCAATAAGCGAAGAAAGCTCTTTGAGGTAAGAACACACCACGTTTCTTGCCCTCAGTGAGATAATATGAAGGACCGGCTATGTCGTGAAGCTCAATTCATCTTGTTGTCTTTGAAGCCTTATTGATTACTGGTCATTGTCATCGCTTTCGTGTGTAATAGCCATACCCAAACACACATGGTAGCTTGACAAAATTGCTCTAAGACATAACGAGAAGTCACTTTGTTGTGCCAACTTCACGTGCTATCGATCAAAGGTAGTGATATTTAATTCCTTTTGCCGGCAATGTCACAGACCTAAAGGAAATAGTGAAGTCCTTGATCTATAAGACTATAAACTTATCCTTGTACGACCAACTTCTCTGACCGAATGTCACCTGATTTCGATCAGCACCATTGTTTTGCGCCAACTTGTGACGTATACTTCTTGTCAATAAACAAGTTCAGGTAAACATATAAGAACAAAACTGGTACGCATAAGTTGGATTTAGATATTGCTCAATAGTACTTACCCTCAACTTTGTCTCTCACCAAGCTCGGCCACTTGCTCATTTTCTCGATTTAGGTCTCGGGCCTGGGCCAAGAATTTCAAGTACGATTCCTCTTAGAAAATACAACCAGAAAATAGTATCCTGAGCCCATTAAGTAACGATTACGTATCTTCCAAAACCACTGTTCTACCTGTGTCCTGCATAGGTGGCATAATCGAAACTTGCCATACACAAAAGAGGAGCGGTTGCCATTCGTGATAAGGTCGCTAACACTCGCCTCCCTTGAGACGTATTTAGTCGTTTGGCCTCAAAATTTCCAGGATATATCATTCGAGGTGTTAGGCAATATGGTACGACAGTACGGAGCCATGATTGGCCTCTAACCATGACAAGCTTGGATCCAATACAACTAAGGTGAACTTGACTCTCAATTTGATAAGCCGAATGTTTTTTTCGTCACGTATGGCTACCATGTTTGCGCGTTTTTTGGAAGACTAGGGCTAGTGATAAAGTGTGGCGGCAAATATAAACATAAACTCCGAAGTCAGAAACAGGTCAAGTTGAGTTCAGCCGTTAGGCTACATTTGGGGGCGGCATCCGATTTTACATCCTGCTGAAACAATATCTGAACAGAGGGGTGACTAGAAAGTCGACTACTCACTTTTCTGAAATAGCATAATGCTTAACACGATATTACTCTCATTTGCACCTCAAACTTGAATTCTTTTTTTCTTGAGCTTTATCTGTTTTAATGGCTTTCCCACATGGGTTTGGAGCACTTGGCTAGTAGTTGACGTGAGTAGCTGATGACACAGAATGAAAAGCTTAACTGTTAAAACATAGGACCACAAAGAGACGAACCCCTTCCTTCAGTGTTACATGGTCCCACTATTGCAGAAATTTGGGATGTCATTTGTTTCGATTGACGTCACAAAATGGTTATGGACCAGGTGTGATGCAGTAGTCAGCAATTAAGTTCGAACTTTCCGTTCAGATGATGTAATAGCATAATTAAGGAGAATAAGCGTACTTTTTTGTGTATTCAGATATAGAACTTACATAGGTAGCAATATTAAAGTAGGTCGAGATTAGGGCTATGAGGAGATGAGCGCTTGCTATCTGGTGAAACCTGTGCCAGTGCACCCCGTAGGATGGTGAGTTTTTCATTTAACATTATCATAATTTCATATAAAGACGCTAGTTATTCTTGTTGTTGTTCTGACATTACCTAGAAGTCACGTTCACAAGGCCATTTTACCACACTAGGGTTTCAAATTTTTTAAAAAATTCAAGTCCCTTGTAGGCCTACCCTAATCGAAACGCACGGCTCTTAGAGATGTAGATGTAAATGCAAACCTTGGCTTAAATTTGTTAAATAGTTCCTGATATACCTATTTAAAAAATGAATACCAGGCAAGATCCCTAACTTTCAGTGAGGCCTCATAACTATGAACCAACCGAGGGCGTCGTAAGTGCGAGACGTTGGAGTGCAATTCTTACTTACGCCCCAAGAGTCAAGATTCTTGTCATCACCCATTCACCGACACACTAACACACACACTCGCTCACAGACACACACACAAACAGAAGATCACATACGGGAACACACACACAGGTACACAGAAAAGGACTTCATTAATGTAGAAACACTTTTCTTTGCGTAGGAACAGTTTTATAAGATAATAAGATTCGTATTATCAAATCTGTATAGTTTGCTAGCAGAGTAGCTAGTATTGAAAAATAAGAAAGGCAACAACAGTATCAAGTTATTTCAAGAAAGAAAATTACTACACTGGTTTTACTACCTCACTATTTCAATAATAAATTCTGTTTTCTTGTTTTTGCTCAAGTCTGAATTATTCTGTATATTATATCTGATCTACTAAAATCGTCTCAACGTTTAATATGGTATACGTATATTAGATATCCATTATGACCATATAATTTCTCACTTTACATACATTTACCCAGTTCAGACTTGGGGATGGCTGGGTGCGCACCAAGCTGATAGTTACAATGAATGGTAGAATATACATCTTTGGCGTCCGGGTCCCACATTCCGATCCTTATCTGACATTTTGGTATTTCTCTTCAAAACAAATCATCCAAATGTGCAATAAATTATTTTGATAACTGAAAGTACGTACAAGCTATAGAAAATGGAATGCAATTGCGCTGGAGAGGATCGAACCGGGGACCTCTCTCACTTATAGAGGCGACACTACCATTACCTGAGAGTGGACCATCTTCTCAATAACAATTAAATGGGTTACATCAAAACTTCACCGATACCTTTACTTTTTAAATTTCTTTCCTATAATAAAATCATACATTTTGCTACAGGGGTAACGCTGATGCAGTTGGTGCGAAAGATCCAGGGTTCGATCCTTCTCCAGCATTACAATAATTATACTTTTATATCAAATCTGTATGCTTTGGCAACAACGTGGAAGCAAAACTGTTTTAGGATACATACGATAGGTGACTTAATGTCCTATTTGTGAACTCCTGAAATTTTATGAAACGAAAATCAGCTTGATGATGGTACAAATTGTATGGTTTTGCCATATGTTATGCGTTGGTCTCTATTTCTGTTGATATATTTTTTTAATCCGTCCACTCTTCATCTCATTTGTCTCTAACAAATGACAGGCAACTCAAGGACGTTAAAAATATAGAAATGGTTATTTAATAGTATCATATACACATAGGATATTCTAAAAAATAATACAGGAAAAACGGTCCAACTGTTTTGACATGTCACTAGAAGGGGGAGAAGATATTTTTGTTTTACGAGCGTACAAGGAACAGTTCGATGGAAAGCGACCATAAGGGAGACCTCCGAAGCGTTGGTCAGACCAAATCAGAAAGGAAATGCAGACCCCAATTTTAACAGTAGAACAAAACGCAATGGATAGTCGTCGTTGGAAGTAAGTAGTGAAGGCAAAATGTGCAAAGATCTGTCGAAGGTTATGCATTTAAGTTGAGTAAGTCAAGTCAATACACATAGAGAGTGGTTACTAGGCTTTGTACAGGGATCAGAAGATAAAAAAATTCAGGCATAGAAGCGTCTATTTGACCTGATACAGTATATATGATTCATAATAATGTATCGGAAAAGTTTCCTAGTACTAAAAAATTTGTAGATAATTTTTAATAACGGAATCATTAGTGAAATGCCATTGATCGATTTCATTGCACTCTCATCAGAATGGGTCGTGCAAAGAACGAGTTGTTCAAACATTCGAGCATCATTTATGATCACTGAACTATAAATAAAAAGTCTGGAAGCATAACTCTATTGTTCTGCATGCGTAACCAAAAATGGCAGTCTCTTTGCACGTATAACACGAAATGGCGGGAAATGTAAACAGCAAGCCTACGTCAGTTTTAGTTGTACAATAAAGCAGAACAAGAGGGCGAACGGTATGAACGGTGAGAGTGTTTATTCAGATAATCAACGAAACGAAATGAAGAGCCGATTAGCCTTTAAAGATATATTTTCCTAATAACTTTCTTTGAATTACAGCAACATAGGTGTGAGATAACGGTGTGTGACCTGGTGACCCTCTTGTCACAGGACCATAATCCTGGTTCATCTTTCATTTCCATTTTGGTTAAAATATTTCAATTAAATTTGCGTATTCCAATCAAAAATGCTTATTGGATAAGGATTGTCAAAGTACCTAAGTTGCCTTTCATCTCCAACCATCTCAACCAAAATGCCAATCGAGACGAATTCTGCTTCTGAATAGGCCTACCGGTACCTACTTGAATTATCTCCTCTAGGGTTCGACTTAAGAAACGTTTAGATCTTCCATCAAAGTATTTGCGTCGGCCTGTATATGTTACTAAATGCCGCAGAAAATTTGTTTACCAAGGTACAGTAAGTTTGCGAATAATTGCCCTCACCCCAATTTTCGACACACAACCCTTTATTAAATATCAGGGAACTCTGTAGGGTGAATTTTGCTCAGCACTTTGCGAGCCATTAATTTAAGATGCATATTTTCTGCTCGAGGTACTTGCTTTTTGACTGCGTTTAAAAGTCAGAACAGACAACATAGGCCTCAATAATGTTTGATCAGAACACGCCAGTAGCCATTGAGGGGATAATTAGAGCTAAATCCCTAAAATTTACACCTTCCCCTTTTTATACCATTTTTAATGTTATGGGCATCTCATGGTTAGAGTAGTGTCAAGTCTTATAGCCACCCCTCCCCTAAAAATCTGACCCTGGCTAAGAGCCCTGGTCAGAACTTTTCCTAATGTAAACCTTAAGCGGCCCACAGACGCTCAATGAAAATTGACAATTATGACGACAGACCCTTATTGATGAAATTTGCGGTCCCCCAC
>JAAAKM020001511.1:0-14560 GCA_010016025.2 Alatinidae sp. Z8VKAUB7J3 | reverse complement strand
ACTTCTTCTAGAAGTTCAATACACAGACAATTCGGAACAATTAAAATTTTCCTTTGATGTTTATTTGCATGAACTATAACTAAATCATGGACAGTACTCTTACATACCAGTGTAGCATACTTCTCATTCAGGCCTGTCCAACCCTTGGCTCTACTTCCCACTCCCCAAATCATATATCACCCAACATTTCCATCACCTTGCGCACTTGAAGTAAACATGGAAACCCGAGGAAACGTAGAAGTTCACGGAACGTGAACGTTGATTCATTCTGCCAGTTTAAGAAGCACTTTACGTTAGAGCACTGAGTAACATGGGCCCACCCTTTATCCAAAATAAATTCCGCGTCAATTCCATAAAACTCTCTCATTACTTGGGTCTACTGCCTACTGAGCCCTATGATAAAACTTTTCCTTAGCTAAGAGAAGATCAGCACAGTTAAAGCGATTCATCGACCAAATCGGCTCGCTGTCAAGGGTTGATGTCCGATGCTGGTTTTGATAAGCAAAATGCCAGATGGTCTGAAAAAATCATCCATTGGCCAATCCAGGTCAAGATCGAAAAACGTTGGAATGGAAAAATAGGATTCAGACTTGATATGGTTCTTGATTCTAATCAGTGAACCGGAATTGATGGAATGTGGGTTCTTGCTGTTGCATTATGCCAGTGGCAAACAATACTCATCCGCATCAAATCCCTTCAGATGTCATAATTCTTGACAAATGCATAACAGCTCTAGGATAATCCGTTCTCTTATGACCATCCTGATCGATCATGGTAAAAACAGCCCTTTCTTCTCTCAGGCTGGCTATGATTCTATTAGAGATATCACTAATCAACTCAAGAAACGTGGTGATTTTGAAATTACGAATATCTGGAAATCGATCTTGTTGCGTCAATAGACAATCGATTCACTTTTCCTACACATTTGAGTCATGGCTTAGTGAAATATGTGAGCTTAAGAAACAGAATTTCTTTCCAGACTCAAAAGTTGGAAGTACAGCCTGAACAAATTTGGCAATCTTGAAATATTTCAGTTTACGTTTCAACCTTGAACCGAAGTAGGTTTGGGATATCCACAGAAGCATCACACGCAAATGCTCGTGTGGGAGAGAAATCGGGAAATGTGGATGTAAAAACCACTTAATCAAGTCAGTACGATATGAGTAAGAGAGTACGAAATATGCACTTCTCACGAAAGTAGGAAGTGAGTACTTTCACGAAAGTACGATATAAGTACCTCACTCATCGTAAGTAATAGTAAATCACTCTGATAACGAGGCAGGTTGAGACGTGGGCTAACGTCACTCATTCTGATACAGAGGCAGCTTGAAATGTACTATCTCCACACTCCGAAATCTTTGGGATATTGTTTAGCACTTCCAGTACTGAGGTCTAACAATCGCTTACACTCCAGAACAAGTGCCTCGTATCGTGCGATGTACAACAGTCATTGCTTAAACGGACTATTCAGCAACCAAAAAAACACTTACATTACAGTAATAAACACTCTTTTATACATCATCCTTTTCTCCTGCTCTCGCCATAGTTAGCCCTCAAATCAAATACAGCCATTATTTTTAGGTATCCCGAGTCGATAGTTGGAGAATCGGTTTGTAAAAAATGGAGATTTTCAAATTGTTGTGCGCCCCAACAAAGTACAAGTGTAATTTGGGAATGGAATGAGAACGAATATCTCATCCCTGTTGCTGACCTCCAATGTAAAGGGGGTCACAAAGGGAAAAGTGGTCATATTAGGCCGTAAGTTCACAAAGAGGACACTCGCAATAGGTTTTTATCCAAGTTTGATACAAGCGTAAGTCAAAGTTTAGTAATCAATTTTGCACGAAAGGGCACGCCTCTCTGCCCCCAGCTACGTCATGGACTATCTTTACATTTTTATCACTTTTACGAATGTTTGGTTTTGTTGATCAAAACGTGCGGTCACGGATGTCACACGATAGCCATGTCACCATTAGCAATTTGATGGGCCACAAGATCATGATAAAACAGAAGCAATACACGTTACACCCACGGATGGATATGCAGAACGACGGCCTCCGCGTCCGTGACGATTTCTCCTTCCCTTTCATTTCACCCGAGGCTCCATATGTAAAGCAAGATCTACACAGACACGTAGTTTAACCGTTCCTGGAAGCGGCACGGAATGACTTTCCTCATTCTCTCATTCGTTCCTGCATTCAACACTAACGACTATAACGCGTGTAACTCCTGTTGGCTACGAGGCCATCCGTCGCCTCAAGTACCTCTTATGACATCGGCGCCCCTAAACACTCTTTTTCACCGCCTTGAGCCATCCCCCAGTCGGAAGACAGTATTCACTACCTTCGTTACTAAGTAGATACCGAAATCTCGTCCCTGTACACTTCCTAAATATAGTTTCACACACAAACACCAACTGACCTCAGAATACGCAACATTTTGGTACCTGGAGACACTTTGTGTCGAAATGAAGGTGTTCGATTTTGTTAAAATCTGAGGTATAAATACTGTAAATTTGGACGATACAGAGTAAAAAATTACTCCTATGAAATCTTGTACACTTTAGCTGGTTATTTTATTGTTTTAACAAAAATCCGAAAGAAATCTTGTTTTCGCAGATAGCTCTTACGCTTTTTGTGATAACTGATTTCATCTTCGCATGAAACAAGCTTCAGCGATTTGATACGCATACAAATGAGTAGGCTTCTCACCCATTACGCGAGTTTCCGAACAATCCCGGTCAACATCTATTCATGTTCACCCGTGCTTAAGACCCCTCTGATTATTTAAAATCAAAGAAATAGCAGTTTTGGTGAGGTTTTATAGTGTTCATGGGAGACCAACTTCACCAAAATTGAATCAGGTAAAATAACAGTTGTGGTAGGCATTGGGCCATTACGTGTCGCACAATTAAATCACAAAAGCTGTCACGATTTGTAAAAACCTTGTCTGTGAATTAGCTATCCAATACTAGGCCCTTGATACTTGCACCTCACAGAAAAACGTATAAAAATAGTTTGATGGGTCCATGCTCGTAGAGAGGCGATGCTTGCCCATGAATTCGTCAGTCCTGAACTGTGGACGATTCTGGCAACACCTTTGCGAAGCTCTGAGCACGACGATGGGAAACACTGACATTAGAAACACACGGGGAAAAGGTACCGGCAAAAGGCAAGAGCAAAACGAAACGAAAACGTTAAAAAGTTATCCCGGGACAAAAGACACCCTCTCAAAAATAACAACATTAACTAAGGGCCCAAATGCCGGGCTGGTACAAATTGAACGGGGGGTAAGCCACGGAACTTAAAATCAGCGAGAGTTATAAGTGGGGCGACCATCCTACTTCTTCTCTACACCCCATCGCTACTACTCACAATGACATAGTACAACTCAATGAAATATAGTCCATGTGTTTACACTCGGCTACATGGTCCCCGATCTTTTCATTATGAATAACGAGACTTGAAATTCCAATGACAACTGTGCAAACTCAGTAATTTCAATTATCGATCTTATACGACATGTTTCATTAATTTGCATCAAAACCCTCTCGCCTTTATGCTATCAACGTTACGATCAAGGATACATTTACAAGACCTACAGCCTTCAGTTGTTTCAAAACTGCTTAACATAAAAGAGAAACACTTCCATCAAAATGCAATCAAGACCTAATGTACCGTCTCAAAGGCTACAAATTTTCCACATAATTGCTCGACTGTTGTATATAAAAAGGCCACCGGGCGGTACCTGTCACCCATTGTATGAGGCCCACCCCCGTAATGAGGACTGTGACAACGATCAATACTGATAGCAATGAGCTAGATTCAATTTATGAATTCTTCCATTAGCTTTATCTGATTTGTCTGATGGTAACATTTCAAGGGGAGGGGCAAGCGGTGTGTCACGTTATGGCTTAAATATGATGCCAATTCGTAGGGGTCACGAGTGCAACGTGGTTATGAAACGGCAAAATCAGAGCCAAGTTTTTGGTCTCGTTGTGCCCGTCAGTGGATGGGTCCGACAGTGAAATATCTATCACCCTTGATCTATCCTATTAAATTGCAATTAATTCATCGTTGCGTCATCGCTAAGTTCACCCTCCGAAAACCGAACAGTAGTCGAATCGCGTAGTTTAGCAAAGTAAAACTTGATATGTACCGTTTTTCTTCGATTAGACAAGATCGGCTTTGTTCGGCTCCTAGCACTCTCACGTTGTTATAAGAGTTTTGGAACGACCCCACCACTTTCTCAACCCTATTGGATTGGGCACGGAAGAGGTGCTCGGGAAACTACACGTTTAGTTGCAATGGCAGTGCTACACAGGGTCTCTGGACAAAAACATAAATTTTAAGGATACAATGATTTTTCTGGGAGATCTGACACAGCCGTTAGCCTTCATGAAACATAATCGAAACATGCGAAAGACGAGTGGCAGTCCCAATCAATGAAGCTGTTCTTTACTATATGGAACACCTTAAAAAGCTAACAAGTTTACATAACTTCATTCAACACTTTCTTCGCTGACAACAATCAAGTGCTGCAGTTTCTCAACTTTTAAGGGCTCGATTGCTACATACTTACAGGCGACTTTCCTATTCAAAAAGAGTGTACCACGAAGTGCGACAGAAACAACAAGATTTTGATTTTCAAACTCCGAAAGGAAATATCTTTATTTATGACAGACTTCGTCATGCCACGTATATTCAATGGGAAAATGTGAATGTGAAAAATACGAAAATCGTGACTTTCATAAAAACACAAAACATTTTTCTACTCTCTGAGAGTCATTTGCACAACCTTAATGCAGGTGATCTGATAGTGACACGAACGAAAGTTTCGACGGCAGAAAACAATATCGTCTAATTAAGAATGCAAGTTGTTTCCGTGAGAACCATTTAACTCCCACCGCTTAATTTTTCAAAGTAACTAAAATCCATAGTATTGGACATCGACTGTGATAGCAAATATAAGTAAAACGCTTTTATTCCGATGGCGACCAATATGCGCTCCTTTTAATATTGCGATGTTATTTACACCTTTTAACTCGGCTGTGCTCTTTGTTTGACCATGGTCCCCTATGGATTAAGGCAAATACTGAAGACATACTTGGGAGGGGATGAACTCCGCAAAGTCAGAAACAGGCCGGGGGTGGGGGTGGGTAATAGAATCCAATATATCATTAATGAAAAGGGTAAAGGCGCAGTCAGCTCAAATAGCTTTGTAAACGTCATATACGTGTCATCTACAATACTTACTATCAAGAAAAAAAGTCAGACCAAGTCCAAAGCTCTAGCTTCCGCAAATCCTAGCATTTGGGCAAATGACCCCCCTTACAAGAAGATTCAGAACCATGCTGACCCTTAAAATAGAAGCTTGTTACATATGATAATTCATTTCGCTACAGCATCGGGATTAAGGGGTGTGGTCAGACGCACTTATACCTGTTCTACGAACGTGCTGGAGAACACATTTGTCCCAAAAGAGGTAGTCTCGTTTGCGCTTCTTCGATGTATCTGCCATTATGATACACATTCATTTTATTGAATTGGAATCCATGTGCATGTGTAAGGGGACCTTCTGCTCATCTCACATAGTATCTGTTAAAAGCCATCACGATAGCAGATATATAAAGTACCGGTTGTACCGACTTGCCAGCACCTCCTTGGGGCACAACATAAGGTATCGTATGATTTTGAGTAGACAAAGTTTATCATTTAATGTATAGGATCTCCAGACTTTTTACTTCGGGTAAACAAACCGTACATTGTGTTATAAACCCTTGGTTTTCAGAATTTACAAGCTTCTGCCGCCTTCTTAGCATTAGGCCCCGAACACGATGCAAACCTAATAAAGGTACCGGCCGGTACTCGTATTTGACTTTTAAAAGTATGCGCATGCCAAGGCTCAGTGGAGTATCAAAATAAGAAAAGCTTAGACATAGCAAAATCTCTGGATACATGCACACTATAATAGATCTGCGCTGCTGCAACGACATGCACGTATCAAAAATGGTCTTAACAGGGGTAAAAAAAATTCTTGTTTTTCTTACATTTTGCTATCTCCCAATTAACGAGTGTATTATATCACTAAACATAGAAAAGAGTGTCAAAAATTCAAAATTCCACCTCAAACTTCTTTTCAGGAGGAGATCTTGCTTCCCATATTGTCATTACTGTACTGGTAGCAGAACTGCAGGGGTAGGGGATTCATGCCCCCAACTTTTTAGGCTAATGAGATTAAACTTTACTTTTTGTTTAACAGTCTGGTCCTCCAACTTTTAGAGCTGCTCTATCACTGGTGATTGTCTTCAAATATAATTTCATCTAATCCATATTCATATTTATCTTAATTGATCAAAAATGACAATGTCTTAGATGTTTGTCTTTATGTCCTCAAGATGCAATCAGGCACAGAATTTGACATTCTGTCATTACTATTATCATCTTCAATTAAGCCCCTGTTTTCCATGTGTGGATGGGTCAAAGGAGGGATATCATAATGGCTAATTTTTCACTTCATTATCTGTCATAATTTCTGTATTCCTTAATCCTAAGATACCCCCTCCTTCCACCTTTAAAACAAGGTATCTTTGTTTTCAAGTAAACAAATTCCTAACACTTCAAATGTTTCTCTAAAAATCCTACAACATTTACAATAAATTAAGTAAATAAAAATATTGTTAGGTTGTACAAAATATGGAGCATACTTGTAATATTTCTAGGTTTCAAAAGCTCACTACCTGGCATAAACAGTTTTATTGGACACCTATGTACTAGTTCTAGGCCCACTTTTGATAAATTGTTATTTTCTGATGAACTACTATTAACTGTTATCTAATTTTACTTCTGCAGGTATGCACACATTTTAACGAGCAGAAAGCCAGAGAAATTCTTCCTGGGTTCTTATATACTGTAAGTTTGTTTAACACTTTACAACTTTTTGTACATGTCTTGAACTTATACTCCAGTGTCCCCACACATGATATATATTACTTAAATTATGAGTCTAGTATAGTCATTTACCTCACTGTACATCATCCTGATCCTGTGGCAAACCCCTAACAACCTGCACCAAGAAATTTCTCATCCAGCAACAGACTACCTTACAAGAGGCTAAGGTCCATAATTGTGGCTGCCAACAAGCCATCGTACAAGACATCACACAAACAATAGTTATTGTGATCAGATATATGTTTCTCACGCAGGGAAGTTTGTATCCTCTACATCTGGTATCAGTTCTGGGCACTTGTAGTAACTGCAGTTACAAAAGGAGGGTAGAGTTGCTGTATGTAACTGCATTGACATTTATACCCTGTTACTACAAGAGAGTCTGGTGTATTCTTCTGTCAACTAAGCCAAATGGAGATTTCACAAGGTCATCCATGAACTACCAATGGCAGATAGACTTTATTACTCAACATGAACAAGTAGAGGATTCTATAAAATACTGACTCTGCTTAAAAACGAACCATCTGTCTCCTCTCATCTCCTGACTTCAATAATCACATGGGTGCTGCCTTAAAATGCTTTCAGTAGATGATAGGCATCTGTGCCTATTTCATGGCAAATGAAACCGGTAAAATGCAAGAAACAATTTATGGTCTCTAGAGACTCTCTATTTTGTCCATTATGGAGTTCTAAACTTTGTTATCATTTATTCCCCAATCAGCTGTGTCTATGTGTGGAACCATACGAAATATATATAACTTACATATTTGAAATAAATACTAATTGTAACAGTGCATATGGGTAGTGACAAGTACATGCGTACTTACTGGGAACTCCCACACCAAAAATTTGAAATTCTACAAAGAACTTTGGAATGTTTTATTAAACAATTAAACGCACTACATTAAAGTAACTAAACCGTTGGAAATAATCTTATGTTTATTGGAAGGAGTTAACTATTTCATCCCACACCAATTTCTCCTTCATGGAAACAGAATAATCCCTATAATTACCCTTCTTGTCCCATTTATCACTTTTGTGTAAGAATGGTATCAAATCCAAAAATGGGCCAAGATATAACCATGCCAAGACGGCCCCACTATTTATCAGGGGGTGTGCGCTGAGAGATTGACAAAATATAACCATAGGTTTCCCTTTTAATTCCACTCTCTTTTCAGAAAAGATTTTGCATTTCTTAATGATTACAAGATGACACAAGACATTCTTTACCCATTTTCATTCTTTCTTTAGTGCTTCCTTCATTCTATTTGCAAGAGAAAACCTAGCTTGGCATGAAGTGGATGGGCTGAAGCTTCCCCTGGTGCCACCACGGCCTCCTTTATTTTCCCTTATATCTTCAAGTGGCTAGTATATCATCCAGTGACCTTCCCCTTAGATAGAAAATGAGTCCTGTTCAGCCATAACTACTGGAATTAACTTTATTCTTCTTGACAAAACACACACAACTAGACAGACCACCAATATATAAAAGAATTTGGTCTATATATAGTACCAAGTGCAGAACACAAAATACAGAGGTGCATCATTCCAGACAGTCACAAAATTTAGTGGTTAATGAGGTTAGAATAATCAGAGTGGATCTTGTTAACCAACCTAACCCCAAAGTACAAAGCTAGGCAAAAATCCAAAATAATGATTAATTTATCTGTTTAAATATGGGAGAAATATGCAAATATTTACATTTTGAACTAGAGTACAACTTAGCTGTAGCAAAGAAACAGAATGACATTGTGCTTATTTCTATTCAAAACACAAAACTTTATGAAGTGGAATAGTACTGTCTAAATGTAAATATTGTCAAAGCAGAACAAAAGAACAAAAAAGTGACTTAGGTGGAATCAGTAGTTTTTATGCTTGTTAGTAGCTTTCTTGAATCAATGTAACTAAAGTTAATAAGCATACAATCATGACTGTCTAACTTTGAAAGTAGGATTTAAAATAATAATGCTTTTGACTAGGAAGACCTGCAAAATATTGCAGTAGGAAGGTAAAGCCTACCTGTCTCAAACAGGTTGAACGAAGGTCCACAGAATAAAAGATAGTGGACACATTGCTACAATTACTGAATTGGGCTCTGGAAGATTTAGTACCGTTTTGCGGTAAAAGGTGTCCCTAATTGCATAAACCTTTGAAATTCTATTTGTCTACTCATAACAATCTCAGTGATGTACTTAATACATAGGGGTCTGCATTGCTTGAAAAAAACCCTACAATATCAACGCTGCATATCAGTGTTAAGGTAGTTTGGCAGCTGTTTAGGAAATCAATCCTGCTCCACTGTGATGAAATAAATTCAGGTGGACAGCTGAATTATCGAACCTCAATCATCACACCTCATAAATCAGCCATTCAAACAAAGGGTAATGGAGTGCTACACGGGTTCACCATGACGATGGCTCGTTGATGAAACTGTTATTAAATGTGACAATAGCAGTTAACGTGCTAAGAAACAATCATACAAAAAAGCCTGATCATAGTGCTATAGTTTGCATCCTCCTTAGCAACTGCTAATGAAACTTAAACATTCACCGGTTTACTAGAAAGGCCCTTCCTTCTCAGTTGATCTTGTGGCTTTCCCTTGATCTGACCAGATGCAAGAAATACGATTTACAAACCAACATAAATATCAGAGAATCACCTGTGGCTCCATGAGTAACCATCAGAGACGAAAAGAGAAGACCAACTTCACACAAGATTGAAAACCAGCTCAGCATCTTTCTATTGAAGTCAGATTCAGGCCGTCGTTGTAATCCTTCTGTCTGTGAAGGAGAAAAGTCAAAGAGAAATTTGATGCCCTCGTAAGCTAGAGTGTTTCAAGTTAATAAAAAAATTTGAGACTTTAATCGCAAGGAAATGTCACTCAAAAGTATTAGTGTAAAATGGCAGGGCGATTCATCCACGAGAGTTTGAAATCATTGCTAATGTCGATCATTAACACTTTCGATTTTGTTTCTCACTTTCGGAACCAGCGGCTACTCAAAAGTGTCATGCATTCCCTTTAAATTAAAATATCGATCAATCGCACACTTGGTTTTGTACCATGTGGATAAAATATCGGGTGTAGGCTAGGGCAAATAAATCAGGGGTATAATCTAGAAATCAATTGTTGGTGAATGAGACTTAAATGACTGAAGAACCTTACAAAATCGCCATGGTAATAAAAGTCCCTTCACGAGTCTTAGCCGAGAAAGTCTTGTGTACCCGACTTCATCATGTTAAAAGCTCAGCTCCTTCATCACTTATGAAATCCTATACATGTAACACCAGGTTTGGGCACCTCGTTAATACAAATACGAAGATTTGCAAGCTATAAAATTTATGGAAATGTGACGAAACGAGTATGGCAGTCATAAATCTGAAATTCGAGAATGGGAGCATAACGATTCTGGGATAGATAGATAGTGAGCCTTGGAAACGTATGAAGAATCGCAGTCTTCTTTCACAGAAATTAACGAAAATATGCATACTTTGAAAGTGAATGAGTTTACAATAATTAGGATGACCTGGACATCGCTTTATAAGTAGAAGCACGTACGAACCTTCAACGGTTCTTTGATTGCCCTAATTTATCAGATGAAAGCGCTCGTAAAGAAATAACGAGTATATTACTCACATGGGCAATTATATTTACAATGTGGCTCCGTTTAAAATTTAAGATCGCGTCTTTCTCTTATATGTTCGTTAAAGAAATACATCTTTTTATGAAGGACATGGGAAAAAAACAATAAAGATGGTAAGTGATATCAAAAATTAAGTCGAAACGTAAATGTAAACGGCTTCTATGTAACTGCGGCTATTAGTTCCTGTGTATCAGCAATAACTCCCCTCAAGCTTTGATTTAATTAGTCGAGGATGAAATCATGATGAAACGTGGAGCCAATTTGCTACAACTACGGGAGAGCTGTCATTCTGGAGACGAACCCGCTGAGAAACGAAAGCATCCTGTGAAAGCCATCAGTCAGAAGTGTTCAACAACTCGGCTTTAGCCGGATGCAGGCCAATGAATGACAAGATCGAGGATAAACCACATTTTGGCGTATAACTGTTTCGGCTTCACCAAAATAAACTAAGCCATGCTTCACTCGATGATCAGATTGAATTTGGGCGGACGCAGACCTAAACAAGCGAGGAAGTCTGAATCATCCACAAAGTGATCTCATTTTTTCCACTAAAACACATCTTCAACGCCGTTGATAAAGATCCCGGTTTCCGCTAACAGCTGTGGTAAACAGTGGGGAAATGGCTAAGAGTCACGGAAATATCCACACAAATTTCAAAATGTACAGGTTTGTTTACAGGAATCCGCCATAATACGGCAGAAAAACAAGCACTTTATTTGTTTTACGGTCGAATCGGCACTGCAGTGGCTTCGCTTTGTTATGTGGTCTGGAAATCAGTTTTCTAAGCAGTTTTTGTGAGCAGTTTTCTTTCGCTTTCAAAATCCGTACTATGACACTGTAAACTTGAAGGGATGTAAAGCGATCAAATCTTGTTTCAGCCCAATAAAGAGCGCCCTGTTTTAACCATTCCTGTGGTATCTCTTACTCAGAATGACAGGTCAGCCAAATTCGGTTACATCTTAAACGATTCCTGTACCCGGTTTCTTGAGCTTGCGCGGCGTTGTACAACAAGATCTACTGAATGATTGCATTAAAATACCCATTAAAATTTTAGTCAGTTAGTAAATTGCCCAAACAGATGTCAACCCTCTGTCGAATATTTTAAATCTTCCCGTTCTTAAATGACATAGAGGCCTACAAAGCATCAACTGATCGTTGGGGGTTTACAGCGACTCTTTTTTTCAGTGAGTTCGAAGTTACCTTTGGTATCGCTTCGCGGAAGATGGGGCCCTCTCTGCTGAGATTTGTTATTCCCACTGTGCTTATTATATTCAAACGCGTTCTTTACACCAGGCGATTCATCTGAAAAACAGTGGCTTAATTTCACGAGCAATTGAACTCACTTACGTTCTAAAAACGCCAGAAGAAAACAATGTTCAGAGACTGCTTTCCCATTGCTCCACTCTTGTCTCCCTGATTTGACAAGGAACAAGGATCCGACCTTTTCACCTGTCGAATGTCTGAGTCTTTCACTACAACACTTAGGGAATCTTACTAATTTCTTAAACGCTTGTGGGTCACCGAAATACATGCTTCGTTTGGGAACGTCAAGGAGACATATTCGAGAATGTATTCTATCAATATCAACAAGATCTGTAGTTGGACATCTAGATCTTCAGTTATAAGTTATGGTTGGTCACCTCTAGCTCAGTTTTATCCATCACCGCGGACTAGTCGCATCGTTCTCTAAACGTAGAAGAAATCTTGATGGATGTTTAAAAAATAGAGACTTGGCAAGACATATTACCTATTGTTGTCAGTACTCCTTGACCTTTTCAGATTAAAGGAAAAGCACGAAAGAGTAGATTAGCTGGCAATTTGTACTAACTATCGCGAAGCAGAACGATTAAGACTGCAAGAACTGAAAATAACCAAGAAAACTACGCTCGATCAGGGGTTACAAGCAAAAGCAAAACGAACATGACCGCAATCACAGCCGCCAAGGAGGTGTCAAAATCGTAGAGCCAAACTATGCAAGTGACAAGCCATAAATTTGACTGTAGAACTTAAAGCCCATGTGGGTAGTAATTGGCAACTCGGCAGTTCATCACTGATATGACTTTGAATATTGCAAAGACACTGTGATTTCTTCCCTCAAAGATTTAACTCGTTGACATGATTGAAAGGTTCCCCTAACGACCTGTGATTTGGCACAAGCTTTGGGCACTAGATCACGCGGCGAATCAACAACCCAAACATTTCTGAACGTTTCCAAGAGAATCTTAAACTGATACGAAAAATACATCGTTGATCGAAACGATCAGTAAAACTTGACCTGTCAATTGTCAAAATATAAAGCAACGCGATCTATAACTGTCAAACAGACTCTGACGACACAGAAATCACATACAAAGAGAAACAAATAACAACTCACCTTAACAAAGGTAAACGAGCTGGGAACAATTTAGAAGGCCTAAGGAAGGCACTGGGTATCTCAATTCGTTCAGTTTTTACTCAGATCGGCATCCAAACAGACAGACAGCAGCTCTATGTTTCGTTTATCTGCCAGAACCTGACCGATCGTTTGAAATCCGATGATATTTATAGTCAGCCCTGCTTGTTTACAAATGATTTCAGCTGACTTACCCTCTTATTCATTGACGGTTTTCCGACTTGTATCGGCCTGCTATCTTTGCTAGAACTGATCTCGCTGAAGTTAAGTTCATCCACCTTAAAAAATACCTGCAGCAACATCCACTGCTTCGTTATTTCGGCATGTTAAAGCCATCGACTGAGGAGTGAATGATTTTAACAGAGAAGCTGAGCTCCATCGTGTTCCATTCACGCGGAAAACAAAGCACTGATCCTCTGGAACAATACTCGTTGCTAAGACCGCTCGCTCGCTAATCCTTCACCTGGTTTTGACGTTAGCAACCTGACTAAAACACGGACCACAAAGTGAAAAACTTGTGCGCCTCCACAGTACGATTCAACGCGCCATAGCAACAAATGATCGCAAGCCTGGCTGCAAGCGACTTGCGCGACGGGATCCTACCCACGAAAAAGCGATAAAAATTATCAAAGAAGGTCAAAACTGCAGGAATCGAGTTCTCGTAGACATACATTTTAAATTAGACCTTAGGAACGGCAAATAAGACTTGACATCATGGAGTCGGTGATATTGTGAAGGGGATGTTTTTCTATCAAACCAGACCGCAGTACACAGCGGGTCAGTTTCTCCAATACGCGAAGACATCTAAACCCTAGAAAACGTCGACCTGAAATTAAATTATTGCTTAAACACATAAACTATTAATGCTGTATTTTACCAAAAGAAGGAACTGAAGAGTGAACTTATTTTAAGTCGTTTTAAAAGAATTTTGAAAACGATGTATTTCCTCAACCTGTTTTCATTTTTTGAAAAACACTTGAATAAAGAGAAGACAGCAGAATGCAGCTTGTGTCATTTCAGATTATTGTTTAAATCGGCCACCAAAATGCATATCAAATAAAGTTTTTTTTACCTTCCATATTATATAACTATGAATGAATAAGTTGGTATGTGAGAATGTATATACCAATATATAAACTAAAATAGCCAGCATTTATGTATGCACATAATTATAATATATATCTCCCCCCAAAAAAACATTTTTAGAGACTTTTAAATATTAGCTTCTCCAGTTTAACTTTTCCTAGATTGCATTCCTGCTTTAAATCTATTACAGCTTCTGCCAGGTTTATATATGTATGAATGTATGTATGTATGTATGTATGTATGTATGTATGTATGTATGTATGTCGTATATATGTATGTATGTATGCATTTATGTATGTATGTATGTATGTATGTATGTATGTATGCATTTATGTATGTATGTATATATGTATGTATGTATGTATGTATGCATGTATGTATTTATGTATGTATGTGTATATGTAGGCCCTATGTATGTATGTATGTATGTATGTATGTATGTATGTATGTATGCATTTATGTATGTATGTATATATGTATGTATGTATATATGT
>JAAAKM020001510.1:0-14561 GCA_010016025.2 Alatinidae sp. Z8VKAUB7J3 | reverse complement strand
CCGGTTGTCGCAGTCGAAGTTGCTGTCAACGCCGGCACCAGATCAGTGTTTAAACTAACCAAAGGTGAACCGAACAGCGCTGTAGCTTGCCCACCTACGAAACCACTCATTTCAACGGTAACATCAATCGCAGCGCCATCGGCAACAGCAGCACCATTGAAGGTAGCGGTTGTTGAGAAGTTCAGAACTGCCTGAGCCTCTGTCGCCGAGGTAGTCACTCGATAAGTCGCAAAATCTTGTCCAACGCCCCCCGCCACCAGTGCAAAGGTTGCCGTCGCATTACCCGCAACACCATCACCATTACCCGCAACGCCAAGGTCGTTTTCTGTCAGATCTCCCGCTACCACTGCGGCAAAAGTAGCCCCATTACTAAGCCTGAAGGTAATGGAGTCGTCAACGCTGAGAGCCTCCGCAACACCAAGCGATACCCTGGTAATTGCAGGCGTAATTACTGTACGGACAGTTTCGTCAACGATAGTTTTTCCGTAAGTGCCGCCACTGGCAGGGTTAATCACAACCGCCGCCTGTGTATTACCAATTAGCGCAACTAAAGCTACAAATGCAGCGAGTTGAAAATTCTTAATCCTAATCATGGAAATTTTCCTGTTTACTCACGAATTCATATCAATTGGAACCGGGAATCAATACCCGAACGTTCTATTCAAGGGCATGTGAATACTAGGTGCAGATTGGAAGTCTGTCAATCAAAATGGAGGCAAGAATAAGGTTACACTATACCTAGTCTTGAATACTCCTCCTGAATCATTTACCAACTGTATCGTTGGTGTACCCCAAAATAGAAAAACCTCCAGCCTGTTGCCAGACTGGAGGTTTTGTTTTTCGTATCTTAATCAGATACCAGGTTACTTACCTTGCAGCGTTCGCCTGTGCTACTGCTCAATCCTGGGATCGATTAGTTAGCCGCTGTACCACCGCTTACGCTAAGCGCTGGAGTAGCTGTCGCGCCGTCTGCCGTGGTCTTAACGTTAGTGACCAGAATAGAGGTAGAGTTAACTACACCTTCGATGCGCTTCGCACCTGGGCATGCATCTGTGATCGTTGTACCTTGAATAACAACCGTACCGTTGTTAGGCAGGTTAGGTATGCTCAGACCAGTACAGGTAACTGCATTACCAGCCAAATCAAACGCGCTGATAGCAATCGCTCCGTCAGCACCAGTACCACCTAAACCACCGCTACGATCAGAAACCGATACCCGGTTCAAAGGCCCAAGGCTGTTAGAAGTGAACGAAGAACCGTTACGGGTAAAGGTTGCTCCGCCTAAGCCAGTACTAACCGTATCAGCCAGATAACCACCCGCATCAGCTATACGAGTCACATTGATCGAGTAGCTGGAGGGGTCATGGGCTACACTTGAATCAAAGTTGATATTCAACGTGTAGTTATTAGTACCCGGCGCGTGGTTATTATTAGAGGTTGCGTATGCTGCGTTATTCGTTGTATCAATTAAGAACGTATCCGCAACAACACCACCAGTTGGTGCTGAACCATCAGCATTTGCACTATTAACTTCACCGCCGGCTGATGTAATAGAAGCAACACCAGTCATGGGGCCGTTAATAGTAATAATAGTGCTCGCACCAAGCGGGCTGGCCGTAGGTACACCAGCAGTCGTGCTGTTAGCTATCGCCGCAGCATTCGATGTAATCGCAAGTGCAATATTGTTTGAAGAGTTAAACGGCGCTGCACCATCGCTGGACGTACCTGCAGTTAACTGCTGGAAGCCTGTCGCCACATCAAAGATACCGGTTGTCGCAGTCGAAGTTGCTGTCAACGCCGGCACCAGATCAGTGTTTAAACTAACCAAAGGTGAACCGAACAGAGCTGTAGCTTGCCCGCCTACGAAACCGCTCATGGCAACAGTTACATCAATCGCAGCGCCATCGGCAACAGCAGCACCATTGAAGGTTGCAGTCGCAGCCAACGTAAGAGTTGCAGCCACATCAGTTGCAGCATTAGTTACACGGTAAGTAACAAAATTTTGACCAGCACCACCTGATACTAATGCAAAAGCTGCACCGCCTACGTTTGGAGCAACCGTGAGGTCACCTGCAACAACCGCTTGAAATGTTGCGCCATTGTTCAACGTGAAGGTAACGGAGTCATCTACGCTTAATGATTCGCCAGCGGCCAGAACTACAGCCGTCGCGACAGGAGTGATGGTTGTACGAACAGTTTCATCAACGATATTCTTACCATAAACCTGTGGGTTCGCCGTAGATGGATTATTAACAGTTGCCGCATGAGCACCCGCTGCAAACAATGCAGCTGTTACTGATGCAGCTATGAGGCTTTTCTTGGTCATATTCATATGAACGTTTCCTATTATTTCAGTCTTTAATTAGTACTTAAAAATTTTTGATTTTCGAAAATCATGCTCGCCATCTCCTGACGACATGTGGAATACTAGGTGGTGATCCTAGGCCTGTCAACAAACTATACAGCCGAATATCCCTATTTTTATAAAAAAAGCGATTTAAACCCAAAAAACAACAACCTAACATAGAAAGCTTGCGTAATTTAATGGCCAAAACACACCGCTAACCAGCCTTTTTTGTTTCAAGGGGATCACCAATCCAATTGCGAACGGTAGGCGTCGGTCAAAGCTTCTGCCTGGACCGGCGTCTCGATAACATGAGGGGTAATCAGAACGATCATTTCCGTAGAATTATCGGTTGTTTCCCGGCTACGAAACAGATTACCCATCAGGGGGATATCTCCCAACAGGGGTACTTTCAGGTCTTTGACATTGTCAGTGCTTGTTATTAATCCGCCAATCATCACTGTACTACCCGACTGAGCGACCAGCGTTGTTTCTATCCTGCGCGTCGCTATAGGTGGGGTGTTGTTATTTGAAGGCCCTGGCGTGCTGACTTCCTGGTTTATCTTTAACCGGACTACGCCATCAGCCATAACAGTCGGTATGAAACTCAATATAACCCCGGTGTCAACATAGGTAAAATTCTGCAACAGGCCACTTGATGCGCCGCTGGTATTGGAATCAACCGATTGAGTGAGGATTGCTATCTGGCTTCCCACCTGAATTCTAGCCTCTTCGTTATCAACCGCCAGCAATTTAGGGCTCGACAAAATCTTGGCATCGCCCTCATCGGCCAAGGCATTAACCCTTGCCCGAGTAAAACCTGAAGAATCGAATGCAGTATAAACGAATCCCGCTCCGCCAAGCCCAAGCCCCCCCAAAGTGCCGCCAACACCATTCAAGTTGCCGTCGGAGCGAGTATCCCGATACTGCCACTCCACTCCCAGTCGATTTATTTTGTCTAGACTGACATCAGCCACCGTAACTTCCAACAGCACCTGCTTTGCGGGGACATCCAATTGCTGCAGCAATTGATATGCCGTTTTGTAGGCTTGGGCGCTGCCTACAAAAACCAAAGCATTATGGGTTTCATCCACGACAAGTCGTAAAGACGAATTGCCACCGCTTGTTGGCTTGCTGTTGGCCTCATCCGACCTTTCGCTAGAACGCTCTTCCAACGTATTCCTGTTGATATCGCCTAAAACCTGGGCAACAACGGCCCCCAGATCCTCGGCAGTACTGTGTTTCACCGGGTACACAAAACTTCTTAGGGAATCACCTGCCACCTCAGGGGTATCGAGTTTTTCAATCCAACTATTGACCCACTCCAGAGTTGGCTGGTCGGAGGTTGCCACCATTAGAGCGTTCAGTTGTTCTATTTCCGTTACAAAAACTCCCGGCGCTCCAGCAGTCTCTGCCACTTCCATTCCCTGTAGCTTCAGCGCATCCTTAAGCAACGGCAGGATTTCGGAGGATTGCCAGTACACAGGCCGTACAAGCTGCATCTTGCGACCGGCCATAGAGGGACGGTCAACCATTGCAACCACCGATTTAAAACGTTCAACGCGTGAAGCAGAACCGATCACCAGCAGGGCATTTAACCGACGCAGCGCTTGTACATCTGCGCTTTTGCCTATCTGTAGAAAATGCCTGGCGAATGTCAACACCTCACCCGGTGACGAATAACTTAGTGGAATAACAGTGATTATCCTGCCCTGCTGAGTAGCAAGACGACTGCGCTGATCCACAAAGGCCGGCGGCAATGCGGCGAGCTTGTTTGCGGGCAAGACATTCAGACTGTCCTTGTCCCAGGTGAGTCCTACCTGGTAGCCGGAGAGAGTCTGCTCTACCATTCCCAGCAGTCGTGCTGCCGATATCGGTTTACTGATACGAAGCGTAACGGATTCCTCCCGTTTCGCCACCGATGGATCAACAACGAAGGAAAGCCCTAACACATCGCCCAATGCCACTTGAATAAATTCATTTAACGGAATGGCGTCCACGTTCAAATCAAATTCCCCAGGTGGGAGCCCCAACTGCCCCCAGCGTGGATCTTCCTTCGCTTGCCATTTTGATATTTCAAGTGCCGGTAACCGCTCGCTTCGACTCGGCGGCTTAGCGGGCTTTTCTACTTGCGCCTGACCGGATTGCGGCTGCTTAACAGGCTCCGGTTCAGGCAAATGCTCCGGCACAACAAATGAAGGATTAGCGCAACCGCCGATCCACAGGGCGAGGCAAATCAAGACGCAGGTGCGATTACTTTTTGCCGAACAAATAGAAATTCTCATTTTTTCCCAATCTGGTTGTTTGAATGCCGTAGGGCAATACCTTGACCACCTCTGCCCCGTTTGGCAACTGATCACCCGGTTTAAGACTTTTAACCTCTGAGCCACTTTTGATTACCGCCAGTTGTTGTTGGCCATTGTGGGAGACGCCGACCAATTGCCAGGCAGTCTCACCATCACCACCGGACAAACCCAACTGTTCCTTGCCAATAGCACCCTGCGTATCAGCATTGTCCCCAAGTTCCAGTTGTCCCCTGTCCTTATCCCATAAGTTGTTGGCGAGCAGAGTCTCTATCCATTCCTTATCTTTACCCCGGCTGCCCTGCGGTATAGCGGGTGGTTTTATGCTCTGGGAGTCAGGCAGCTCATAGGGCAGAAAAAACCGGGCAGCCAACAACAACAAAACGGCTGCGACAGCTATCAGCAGGACGGTATTAGCTTTCATTTTCAGCCGTGCCATCCTGGTTATCAGCCCTGATGCCGGCAACAACCAGTTGTGCGAATATCTGCTCGTTTCGTTCCATTCGCATAACCCAACGATCGATCAATAGCAACTGGTTAGCCCGGCTAAGATCATCTAACAGATATAAGACATCGGCCAATTCACCTCTCAGGTTCATCGCCACCGCCAGTTTCCGGCCGAGTCCCTCTTCGGCCTCCCCTGGAATCAGCTTCTGGCTTTCGATAGTGATGTTTCTTGCTTCACACTGTTGCTGCAGTAAAGTCTGAAGTTTGGCCTGAGCCGCTGTATCTGTACTTTGTGTAAGGAGTTGTTTCAGCCCTCCTTCCAAAGCAGCCTTAGCCCCCTCCTCCGCCTCTGCCCAGCTTTTCGCGTCCTCTTTGAGCGAAAGCAATCGGGCGGCCTTTTTCGCATTTTGCGTTACCTGTTGGTCCAGCTCGCCATGCCAAACCTGAAGCGGCTCTATCAACCAGAACCAAACCAACAGAATCAGGGTGACGACGATGCACCATCGAACCAACGGGGTATCGGATTCGCGCAGGTTAATCTGCTTCTGCCAACTGGAAATTAGTTCTTTTATATCCACCGTTTCAACTATTTCCCTGCACCCAGTTTAAGTCTGATTTTGAACGGCTCCAGCCCGGTTCGCTTATCCCGGCGAATATCGTTGAGAAACATGGCATGCTCAACTTCCGGCATTTCCTCCAGCACCGCGGCCAGTCCGACACTTTGTTCAGCGTTACCCAGGATATCAATCCAGCCACCGTCAGCGGCATTAAATTCCAGCGATGTGAGCCAGGCACCCTTCGGCAACTTCAGGCTCAAAGCCGCGAGCACCTTCTCAAATGCCCGCTGATCGGAACGTATCCGCTGCATTTGTTCAAGCTGACGATGGATTCGCTCTACTTCTGTCCGTTGATCAAGCACATCAATGGCGGCCGCCTTAGCTTCAGCAACCTGATTACCGACAAACTCGCCCTGACGCCAAAGGATTAAGCTGCTTCCCAACAACCAAACAACATACAATGCCATAACCGCTGCCAGGGGTATCGACCAACTGAAGGGATCCGACCAGTCTTTAACACCCGGTTGCCTGGCGTAGCGGAGCGCATTAGCGGCCGGAAGTTTCTGCGTGACCTGATCGTGTCCGGCGCGCTCAGTATCCGGCCATAGACCCGGATCCAGCCCCTCATCCAGGATTATGGGATAATTACGCTCTTCCTTATCCAAAGCGTACCAAAATCGTTGTGCGGAAGCCTTATCACTCACTTCAGTAATTTGCAACGGCACCCCGGTGTCGCCAAGTACGGCGTAACTCCATTTGCCGTCAGTGATTTGATCGATATAGATCGCCGGAAAAGATTTTTTTTCCATCGCAGCAATTTTCCAGGCGCGCTCCGGCATTATGTGGGTAGGTGTAACAGCCAGCGTATCGACCAGGCTGTCAAACTCGGAGGCCTGCCAAACCCATATTGCCACTATCCATTGGTCTGCCCGGCGAGCCGGCCAGAAGTAAAACAATCTATCCTTTTCCCACGGGCACCAAAGATCGAGATCCAGCTCCACGGCTTCCGCTAAATCCGATTGTTTTACGCTTTCGTGAGGGAAGCTTCGAACCCGGAACAACGTTTGCCGCTCCGTCACCAACAGCACCTCCCGACCAAAAATTGCTCCCTGGCTGTTATTTCCTTCTGCCTCTCTCCAGCGACCGTCCACATACTCCCGGTATCGCACACCGGCGTTTTCAATCCGGGCGGTTATTCTTGGGAAAACCCGCTGCTGTATTTTGCTTAATTTTTGCGTCATTCGCTTCAGTTAATCGTATGGGTATTCCGGCGCATGCCACTCAATTACGCTATATAGTCCCTCGTTTCGGTAGGGAGTCAATTCTACTTGCCCCCGTATCCTATGACCATTTTTTCCTTCAACCAACAGGCCGTATTTTCGCGCTTTGAAAAAGGGCGGCAGGTCATTAAAAATCCATTCATCCCGGTCTATCAACGACAGGACCCTCGACCACTCCCCTTTGTCCCGCGCAGCTATTATGCGCTGAGAGCGATCGCGAGAAATGCCCAAAACCGGCCTGATTAAAACAGCAGGCGCTGTTGCAACATTGAAATTCGCGACTCCGCCGGCCAACACTAAATCCCTGAGTCCCGGCCGATCCTGGGTACCGTTCATAATTTCAGGCGTCATTGACGGCAACTCAAGAAGTTCATCAACTGTGCGTATGGGCGCATTGCGGGGCGATTGTAGCAGGCCTTCACTTATATAGTTAGCCTTCTCTTTCCCCCGGAATCTCCTGCGATCGTCAATATCGACCCAATCGGCCAGTTCCATACTGATTTTTAACGCTGTGGTCTTATCTGTCAATTGTTCCATCAAGTGCTGAAACTTTTCGCGGTTGAACACTGCAAATCCAACTAACCCGGCGCCATCCTGGACCCTGACCACTCCATCGCCCATTTTAAAGGGCTTGCCATTCAACGGTATCCTGCTGTTATCCAGACTGACATCCTGCTCGTCATAGCTACCGACAAGCAGACCATAAATAGACCGCTCCATAATAATCCGCGCCAGTTTTTCATCCTCCCACAGCGACTTTCGAAGCTGTAGATTCTCCATCTCACTCCTGGCCATTTGGCTCAGCCCAAGAGAAAGCGCGCTTAACAGGGCTATGACAATCAATACCATTGGGAGTACAAACCCCAAACTTCTGCTTTTCATTCTATTTACCAAGGTAAGCATCGAGCGACCAGGCATCAGACACCTCGGGCAGCAGAAAAGTCCACAACCTGTTCACTCCTGCATCGTCAGTAAAAGCAAACTCCACCCGCCGCGGCACCTTCCACATGACCCCGCTGTTGTATTGGGAAAACCATTCCGGCTGCTCCCGGTAGCGCAGCTTATCGTCGGCAGTCAGGTAATTGGTGTCCAGTTCAAGCGGCAAAGGGAAGGCAGGGGCCTCAAACCTGAAAGCGGCAGACCGCAAACCCTCCAGCATTGTTACTTTTTGGGTCTCGCTCCAATCGATACCTCTGGCCGGATCGTTAAAACGCCCCGCCTCCTGGTAAACCAGGGCAAAGGACTCATCCGTCTGCTTCTCTATACTCAATTTAACCGGTCGGACGCGGCCGGCAAAATCAAGCACGGGCGCTCGCGTAAGAAATCTGGCCTCCTGCGAATTTGCATAAAAGTAAGGGACATACTTACCCTTCTCCTCCTTGTACTCCGCTACCCGCGCCTGAACAAACAATCGGGCGAGCAAACCATACCGATACTCCAGGGATTGCCAATGCGAAGTCTGGTTACGTCCGCGCTCCCACAACGAAAGCCCCTGGCTATAACCAAACATCAGGGTTGCCATGAGCGATGCGAAGATGGACAGCGCAACGATCATCTCTATGAGAGTAAACCCCCGGTGCTTGACAATCATCAGGGGCTACTCCGCCAGCCCATTCGCTCAATGCGCAACCTGGCCTCTTTACGTCCCGACCGGGTAATTTCTATATTGATCGCGAATAGGGCAACATACCGTGGATAGGGAATTTCACCCAGCTGTACATTGATGTGCCTGAACGAGCTGATTGCCCGTGCTGACCAACTATAGCGCCAGTCACCGAGTTTTCCTGCACCGCTACCTTGCTCGGCGGGGTTTAGCAGGCTTAATCGGGCGACGATTTCCTTTTCCGCAACAATTAAATGGGCCTGTTCCCCGACCCTTTGCATCCGGTCCAAGCCACTTGCGAACAAACTCAGCAATAACCCCATCGCACCCATCACGATAGCGGAGGCTATTAAAACCTCAACCAGGGTAAAGCCGGCGTTTCGGAGTATATTGATCTTCACAGTGCCGCGATGTCCAGCTTACCGTCCAATTGTCGAAGGGACAGAGCCCAGGCCCTGCCGGAGGGGGCTGCCAGAAGTATGGTTCCTCCATTGGTCACACCGGAAGGCAGGAAGTAGATTTCAGAATTTTCTGTAATAACCCAGCCATCGGGCGTTGCCGGAAAACCTCTCCCGAAATCTCCCTCCGTGAGCTTGTCTGCCGGTAACAACAGCGACTCTCCTCTTAAGTGCAGTTGGCGGCGCAACGCACTCAATTCACTGCCAAAGTCGACAACCAGGCCCCGTTCGCTTGAGCGCTGGTAGCTTTTCCACAAATTGGGAGCAACCAGCGCGCTCAAAGCACTGGCAATTGCCAAAACAACAAGCAATTCAATTAGAGTAAATGCAGCTGCGTTGCGACGTACCCACATCTTCCTGACTCTGGCGATATCCGGATAAGCCTATGTCGGCTTGAAAGTTTCGCAAGCAACGACCATAAGGAGCCCGCTAAAACTGACCGATATCCTGGTTTTCGCCCTCACCGCCTTCCTCGCCATCCAGGCCTAAGGTATAAAGCGCGTAAGCCTCTTCCTTACCGGGGCGTTTGTATTGATAGGCCACACCCCATGGATCCTCCGGCACTTTTTTTGACAGGTAGGGGCCATCCCAGTTTTTAACGCCTTCCGGCGCAGCTCTCAATGCTTCCAGTCCCTGGGTGGTTGTCGGATAGACACCCACATCAAGCCGGTAGGTGTCCAGTCCTGATGAGATCAATTCAATTTGTGTTTTAGCAACCTTGATCTTCGATGACCCTACCTTCTGAAAAAGTTTGGGGCCAACCAACCCGGCCAGTAACGTCATCAGCACCAGAACCACCAGCATTTCAATCAGGGTAAAACCGTTATCACGTATTGTCTTCATATCGCTCTTGCCAAAAATAGGGTTTCGTATATTCACGGTATCCAGACGTTCACTAAATGGGAATATCGTTCATGGAAATTATCGCCGACAGCAGGCTGGTTATAATGCCTCCAACCATAATGCCCATGGTGGCAATGACAACCGGTTCCAACAATGACAGAGCTCGGCGAATGCTATCCCGCATACGTCGTTCATAAAGCGCGGATATTTCATCCATACTACTCGCCAAATGGGCGGACTTCTCACCGACTGTGATCATCTGGATGACCAGCTTCGGAAAAACCTTCTCTGCGGTGAGGGCGTTTCCCAATGTTTCTCCCCGCCTAACGCTATCCGCTGCGGATGCCAACGCACGACGAATCTGATCCCGGCCCAAAGCTTCACCGGACAAATGCACCGCATCAAGCACCGCCACTCCGCCAGTAAGCAGACGGGCCATGCTACTACAAAACTGCACAACTTCCCAAGCGTCCATAACGTCCTTAACGCCCGGCATTTTTCTTAAAAGAACCCAGGCAGACGCCTGAATCCGGCCGGTCCTCCAAAAATAGAGGCAAGTAGCCGTCAGCAATGCAAAGCCCGCTATCCAGGCCCAGGCATAATCGGTAAGCAGCGAAGAGATTCCCAATAAAAAGACCATGGACCCGCTTGCGCCATCCGTGCTATCCGCCACCATCGAACCAAACTTGGGTACCACGACAGTAAACAGGAATATCACTACCGCAACGCTGACAACCAACAGGAACGCCGGATACACCAGGGCAGAGCGCACTTCCCCCTTTAGCTTAAGTTCCTCATCGAGCCGATCTGCAATAATAGTAATGGCTTGAGCTAACTCACCGTTGGCTTCACCCAGGCGGATCAAGGGCACCGCATAGCGTGGAAAGGCATCCGGCACGGCACCGAAGGCATCCGACAACGCCATTCCAGACCGCAACATCATTGCTACCTGCTCCCAGGCAAGCAACAGCGCTTTACTCTCAGACGTTTCCACCACCGCCTGGACAGCCTGATCGATCGCCATGCCGCTACGCCTTAAACTCGCCAGTTCGCGCAATGAAACCAGTAACTCATCCGTCGGCACCCGCAGGGGAATATGGCCGGGACCGGGCTTTATCGCAAAGGGGTTAACCCCCCGCCCTCTTAATTGTTTAAGCGCATCTTCCCGGTCGGCTGCCATCAGCCAGCCCTGGATCGGCGTTCCCTGGTCCTGTCGCCCGGTGTAGTGGAAATGTTTCATCCTGTTACTCTAAGCACCTCTGCAACGGTCGTCTGGCCCTTTGCGGCACGAAGCAACCCATCCTGCTGCAAACTGCGCATCTGTTGTTGCTTCAAAAACTGGCCCAGGGTTTCGGGCTGGGTCGATAAGACATGCCTGACCTGCTCATCAACTTCAAACATTTCGAAAATGGACCGCCGCCCCCTTAGTCCGGTGCCGAAACAGTGCTCGCATCCGTTGCTGTTGGTAAACTCGGGGGTTCCGGCCAGTTCCGGCCAGTTTTCCTGGATTTTTTGGAAGCCCAGGGAATGTGCACTTATTTCACTCTTCTCATCCCGAGTTTGACAGTGCGGACAGGCACAACGCACCAGACGCTGCGCCAATACGCCAATTACGGAGGTTGCAAGTAAATAACTTTCCACACCCATGTCCATAAGCCTGACAAAACTGCTTGGCGCATCATTGGTGTGTAGCGTTGTAAGCACCAGGTGCCCGGTAAGCGCCGCCTGAACAGCGATTTCAGCCGTCTCACGGTCTCGAATCTCACCGATCAAAATAATATCAGGGTCCTGCCTCAGGACTGAACGCAGGATAGATGCGAAAGTCAAACCGATTTCAGAATGCACCTGTATCTGGGTTATCCCCGCAGTTTGGTATTCCACCGGGTCTTCCACGGTAATTATTTTTCGCTCATCACCCGCCAAATGGTTCAAAAACGCATACAACGAAGTGGTTTTACCGCTGCCGGTGGGGCCGGTTACCAAAACGATTCCACTCGTGGTGGCAAGCAACCGCTTCGCGATTGCCAGGTGGTCGTCAAACATATCCAGATCAGCCAGGCTGGAAACGCCCTCATCCCGATCCAGCAACCTCAGGACAACGCTCTCACCGGCAACACCGGGAGTGGTTGCCACACGAATATCCAGATCCCGACCCGAAACACGCGTTCGGATACGACCGTCCTGGGGCAACCGCTTCTCCGAAATATCCAGGTTAGCCATCAGCTTCAGGCGCGAAATGATCGCCGATTGCAAGTTTAGTCCGGGACGATCAATTTCATGCAATACCCCATCGACCCGCACCCTGACCCGAAAAATACCGCGATAGGATTCAAAATGTATATCCGAGCCCTTGGCGTCAATGGCCCGCTGAATGATATCGTTGACGAAGTGGATGATAGGCGCGCCTGTCGCAAGATCTCGAAGCGACTCCGGATCACCATTTTGGAGCCCCCGGGCGTCGCTCTCCTCAAACAAACCTTGAAGTTGCCTTAGCTCATGGCCTCCTACCAGCACTCTTTGTATCTGCTTCCCTCCCCGGGCATGCAAAACGCTAGGAACAAAATCATCCTGCACGTTCTTTAATGCAACCCAAATGGCACCGCCCTCCTCACCCAGGGGGAACGCTTCCTGCTCCACCCACCAATTCCGATCCAAATCGTAGGAATTGGGCAGGTCGTTAACCGAGTCAATTCCTTTGAGCTCCAGCCAACTACTTAATCTTGGTAAATCGAATAACGACGCTGTGGCGGCGAGCACATCCTCCTCCGAGCACGCTCCATGACTGAGCAAAGCCTCTTCAACTCGACCACCCACTTTGCTTTGTAATACGTCAGCCTGCTCGACATCCGATGCATCTACTACACCTCGGTCAAGCAGCCAGTCAACCACAGATAATATTTCAGGTTCTCTCATAATCGGCCAGGGTTTAAGTATTAAATCCGGACAGGGACTTCCATCGCCTAACAATAGGCTACTTAGTCAACATCATGGTAGTTTTGTCGCCTGCGAATACTACACTGATTTGGCTTTATGCCCAACTGTGAAACGACAGTCACTATAATGGTGGTCAAAAAGGGTTCCGCCTTTGCCCCAAAAGCCAGCCTTTCGGCTGGCTTTGCCTGATAACCGGCAGCCGATTCCCGCAGCCAGGTGCGGATTTCCGTCAGGGTTGCTACCAGTGCTTCGTCCCTTTGCCGCAGCCAGGCCTGGGTGCTGCGCAGGCCCTGATAGGCCTGGTCTGTCAGCTCACAGCCCCTTTCCCCCAGGAGTGCCTGAACGCTCCGGTAATGAAAATCGTGGCCGGCGACTACCCAGTCCAGTTCATCGGCAAAACGCACTAGCTTAAGGGACAGCTCGTTGATATCAGGGCCGGTGTTTTCGGAATCGCTGCCTGCCTCGCCATAGTCGGCCGTGTCCTCCCGCACTTCATAGCGCTTGGGCGAATGGATTTGGTAGGTGACCGGCGGTTTGCGGTGGCCGGGTTGCCGTGGAGCGGCCGGCACCCTGGATTGGGCCGTGACCGAAAAGACCGGATCAGGTTGATTTTGAGGTTGGTTTTGAATCAGGGGAGCCCCTGGTCTATCATCTCGTGTAGCCATATCGATATGTCCTTAGAGTTTGTATCGGTTTTGGTTAGCAGCCTCTGGGTGGGCCAACACTCAGGGGTTGCGACTTTTGCTTTTGGTTAGAGGTTACGGGGGTTAACCCTGAACATTCTCTTTTTCGTCTTTTTCGGCCTCCTTTTTTTGTTGGGTGGCCTTCCATCTAACACTAAAATACTGGATGTATCAACAGATATATTGAGCTTATATTTGCCCTCTATTGTCAATTTCATCGTCTCTGAATCAAGGGCAACGGATTACCGCAATACTAACGCTGAGAACAAACCTATGGTGAGCGTCAGCCGTAAAGGACAGGTCACGATCCTTCAGGAAACTGGGAAGGTTTTGAGCGTTGTTCCGTCTGAAATGGAAATTGAGTTTGTGCGCCCTATCCCTTCTTACATATTACTCATTTCCCAGCATCGAGGGTTCGCACGCTATATAGCGCAATTTTTTCATCGGCGGTTACAATCACCAAGCCTTCAGCCTGTGCCTGCGCTATGAGCATGCGATCAAAGGGATCCTTATGATGTTCAGGCAGCAAACCTGCCTGGTCTCCGTGAAAGAGCGTTATCGGCAGCTTGATAAAACCCTCTTCTTCCACAATGGTATCCATATCGTCCGGCGCTTTCAGCTTACCCAAGGACCGTTTAATGGAAATTTCCCAGGTACTGGCCGAACTCACATAGACCTGATTCCTTGGATCGGCAATTGCGGCGCTTGCGCCACTTCCCAGACCGTCGTCGCCGGACAACCACCATAACAATACGTGGGTATCCAGCAACAGCCGTTTCACGATTCACCTTCAAATGCCGACACAAGACTCTCTGGCGTCGTATCAAAATCTTCAGCAATTTCTATTTTTCCCTTCAAACGGCCCGGCGTACGGGGCTCAACCGATTGCCGGTGAGGAACCAGATCCAGGTACGGCTTGCCCGCTTTTGCAATAACGACCCGCTCGCCCTTCCAGGCTTTATCACCCAATTTTGAAAGCTGGGACTTCGCTTCGTGCATGTTTATCTGCATAATACTCACCTTATCTTAGCTAGACTTAGCTAAGATAATAGATAAAGAAAATATATAATGCAAGAGGGAAGATGAGGGGTGGCGTCTAATGAAATTTG
>JAAAKM020001506.1:0-10731 GCA_010016025.2 Alatinidae sp. Z8VKAUB7J3 | reverse complement strand
ATAACATATAACAACTACATTTCAAAAGGGGGTTGGGAGAAAACATTTCGTGACCGATTGAACAAAGAAAGGCACATCAAATTTTGGCTGTTCTTACGACAGAGCCACTGTCCTATCTAATTGAACTGCTATACGAAGGCTTTTCTTCCCTTGAAACTCATTTTTAGGAGACAAAAGGAAGCCGATAGGGTTGCAACGAAACGCTTCGTGGGTTTTAACAGTTGATTTAAAGGCAAGTATGATTTACATCAAAGTAGGTCAAAGTAGTGAGGCACAGGCAAAGTGCTGTTAAAGATAGCCAAGCTTTTTTGCAGAACATTTCAGGTTTTTACATTTTCTAATTTTAATATCTTGCAATTTTAGATGGTAAACGGTCGTTGCGACACTTCTTTTAAATCAAGGAAACCATTTTGTTTCCCTGATTTGCGGGTACTTTTCTTGTTTTATGCAAACTATACACGGGTCATGGAGATTCGTTTGAAATTGCACAATAATTGAGCTGATTTCCTGCACATGCGCACGGACGTCGCAGATTTGTACTAAGCTCTGTCTTTTTAATTCTTGGTGGTCTCCTTACTTTGTTCACTAGCCAGACGATTTGCATCTGCAAATTTACACCAGTTACAAATCAACAGACAGCAAAATACTTTTGTTGTGTCCCTGTTTGTCGTTATAACCCTTGCCTGCACGCAACTATTTGATGCTGCTGTCATATAAACATTCGTGGGCGCACCGTCTGGTAATATGTCTTTCTTAGGTATGTAATATTAATACCATGTATGGTTTGGGGTTTCTTTTCTTTTTGGTTTAGATGGACACAAGGCAGCTGTTTGCTTTTTCTGTTCGTGATATTGCTACAACAACAAAGAGTAAGAAAAGGTACAACTATAGAAAAACGAGTATTTAACATGCAAAGTCAGGATCCTGATCGTGCCATTGAATAGAAAACCACCAAAATGCAGGTACAACCAGAAAACAACCTTAAGGAATAATAGGCAAAAAGCATTCCTTTAAAAAAATCTTGCAGATTTGTTCCTGAATACCACAGTATGGCCTCGTTGGGCTAGGCATGTAGGCTATATAGGATAAAAAGTCTGATTATTCCTAAAGAAGTCTTTGTCAATGAATCAGAAAGAAGTAACTCACCACTAGGTAGAATACATATGAAGTCTAAAGACACTTTCAAACACAACCATAAGAGATGTGAAATCGCTTTTGACAGGTGACATGTGCTACCTAAATCCGTGCGACTAGGATGACTACTTGCCATAAAGGAATTGAAGACTTTCAGAAAAGGCTTACTAAGATCAAAAGCAACACCAACAATACTAAAAAGGATATATTATATCGATACAGCATCTAAACTAGCGTTTCCAACTCCGGAAGAGTACCTCATGAAAAGATTCATCCCGTATCATCATTGTGTCGCTAGATTACTCATACTATGGTTCACCATTGGAGAATAAGATAATCGTCACGACCATCATCATCATCAGCAGCAGCAGCATCACCATTATTACATCATCACTATCTTCATTGCCATCATAATATTTATCGCCATCATCATCATCATCATCATCGTTATTATCATCATCATCAACATCATCATCACCGTCATCTTCCTCATCATCAACATCATCACTGTCATCATCATCATCGTCATCATCACCGACAACAACATCAGTGGCGTACGCAGCGTTTTCTAGAATGCGACGGAAGAAAAACAAACTGCAAACAGTCCCTTGTTGTCTCCCAATAATCCCCCTGCATTAAATCTTAATTATAGAGATGCTTCTTTCCGCTCATTTGAGGAATGGTTAAGCAAACAAGGGCCTTTTACATCTCAATTATGACCGTTTACTTAAGCCTTGTTTTGCAGGTCCAGGATTCTAAGATAAGAAATACTACCATAACAACTTCCCCTCATTTTGCCACTGATGATAACGATTATCACTACAATAACTACTTTAATAATAATAATAATGATAATGATAATAACGATAACGACGTAAAGAGACATTTAGATCTTTGGGATTCACTACGGAAATAAGGAAGGAATGCTACCTCAGAGAAAACCACTTATGAAAAAAATCGTGTTAATAGAATCAAATTGCCTTACCAGTCAAAGAGCACAAAGATGCATCTTCCTCCGTATCTTGACTTTGTTTTTCTTCCATGCTAGTAAAATTTTCTACATAACTTCTGTGTTCAGTGTTCAGTTCCTTTTACCGAAGACAAAGTCTACCGTCGACTCTCAAGTCAGAGTCTTGGATAAATTTTACGACAAATTTTTTTCAATACTTTAAAAGGATATAAAGATTTCTAAATGATCTTTGAAAAAGTAATCTCTTTGAAATGGAAAGTAGCATTAAAAAATCTATTGTTATATTCAGTGATACATAAATGGATATATCATTCCCTAATTTCCTATTAAACAATCAAACTTGGCCTTAAAAAATTACATCAACGACGCATGAATATTTTCTTCAAATGAGCCCTCAGTAGTGACTAGAGGCCTTTAATATGTTGTTTAGTTGTCGGTCAACTTTGTTGTTTTAAAATATAAAAGCGTTCAAAAATTTTAGGGGTATGTATTTTCCAGAAACAATAAACACAAAAAATATAGTTTTAGTACTTTCCTTGACGGATTTGTGTTCTTTTGAAAGTAAAATGAAAACCCCACCTCCCAATCGATTTTTCTTATCTTTAGGCAAACTCTTTGTAATTACGATTATAACTGACGGTTTATTTAGATTAACTTGTTTGTGAGGTACACTTTTGTCAGCAATAACAATTGCTAAAGGATGAACAGAGAAAAAAGGGTTTCCTAACCAGACATAGTTGAAAATGTCACATTTTTCATGAGAGGTACTGTGCCTTTAAAAAACCATAAAAGAACAAAAGAAACAAAAGCAAATCATCACTGAAACATTACTTTCTTCCTAGTTTTCGCTGAAATGGTTAGTAGATTAAAATCGGCCGTCGGTTTGGGGAATTAAAGACCAAAGCGTTTACCCCTGATAGGACAGTTTAATACACTCAAAGTAAACAGAGAAATGTAAATTAATATTGACACGAAAGCATCATAATATAGACTATTGCGGGTAGGTCTACACTAAAATGCATAGCGCTACCACAACTACTAGAGGTATCCATCACAAAAAATCTTCTAGTTGAGGATGTATTTCGAGGTCAAAAAACTCAAAAGGTCTATGTCACCATTACACAAAATCACTGATTCTGTACAAGGGTAACTCATATTCCCAAATGATTGGTTTCAATATCAATGGACCGGTAAATCATGTCTCAACTAAAATTCGACGAGTTTTACACTCAACAAATTATAAAACAGCTGGCCCATTGTGTTTATGTTTAAGACGCAAATGTAAAGTCTGAATTAACAAATATATACTACACTCAATTGCAAATTTGTGAAAATCACCATTTTAGAAAATTGCTAAAGGTAGCGAACAAGGATTTAAGGAAGCAGGGACTAGAACTGGAGGACGCTTATATCGACTTGGGCTGAACCATTATCTGTATTCTAAGATCGTGTTTAAGCCTTTCTGCAAGTGAATCCGATATCATCTTTTCGGGGTAAAAAGGGCTATGTGAATCCCTGTGTATTTTCTCCAAATTTGTATTGACACTTACTTGAACCCCAAATGGAAAAGGTCTTACGACTCTAATTATTCCTATTTTTTCTTGTATTTGATAGTCCACTCCATTGCTATAGTACGTGTAGGTTCTGTATAACTGAGGAGCTGAATACGTCTTTGAAGCAAAAGAAATAATTAACAAGGACCAGGGTAGAGTTCAGACGATTACCAAAAATTTATTAACATCATTTGTGACCAACCAGAAATTGGTATACCCCTCATCCTCACCAAGTATGTTTCGAAATGGTGTAAAACAGTGTCCCAATCTTTTTGCGGCGAATGTAAGTTCCTCTGTGAATGTAGAATACTATCTTCCCTTTGCTTAAAATGTTCATTGTTTCTGTAACGTTGCTTTTTCCTGTGAAATCCATTGGTCCCCCGCTTTCTGTAAACGTTTTATTATAAAATGTTAATACAGCCTAAAGATATGTAAACAAAGGAACTCTGTGACTGAATATACTTTTAAACTCCCTCCCTGCTGTAAAATGGGAATCATATAAGATAAAATGATATAATGACGAGTAGTCATAAATGCAGAGCTCTACAAGGTAAAAGCGCACGGCGAATGCGGCAAATATAGAAGCTGTTGAACTCGTTGTGGAACAGGTATATTTATTGGTAACGTTAGACTTGGGCGACAGGAAGATTTTGATACTTATCTGAGTGTCGCAACCATTGCCAAATGTTACAAGTGATCTCAATTTGAAAAAGTGTTTTAGCTGTAAGAATCAATGTACATCAGTTTGCTGTATAAGTACTTGTCATTTTATGGTTCCGTTTAAACAGGATATATGCTAAAAGATAAGTGCAAATCATAACACAAAAAGTTGGACACATGCAAAGGAAGAAAGAGTAGGACATTTGGAGGGGGCGATGTTCATTGCTGCTCGATAGCTACAGCCCTGAAAGTGGTGATGCATGACAACACGTCATGTACATTGTAGACTTTGTTATGTATGACATGTGCTGCTCTTGAGACTTGTCATATTGGGCCTCGTAAATTTGAAAACATAAATTTGGGTTTGATGATAAAACAGACGTTCTTCGTCCACATCAAGGCGTCACAGTTACCTTAGTCTGGGTTCCATGCGCTCACTTAAAAAAGCTAACTTTGAACAATAGACCTGTTGACAGAATTGATATATCGGCAGTTCCCGCCAGATATCTATTATACCGATTATTCTTAGGTTACAACTGACGTCAGAGTATTTTGAAAAGATTTGTTTATCGCGAGTTCCCCGCCTACACCCGTAAAACAATTTTGTGTTTTCAAATGTTATCACTCTTGAAAGTTTATAAAAAGTACCGGTTTAGTGGAACGTTTTACGAAGATTCAAGCGCGGCAGTGTCAACGGACGACCTAACCGTAGAAATAAAATTTCACTTTCTCCTTTTTATTAGTGTGTCCGAGTCCTTTGAGACCTTCTATATAGGAAGGATTTCTTGGAAAGCTAACCACTTAATCTGGCATTTCTGTTGCGTACGGGACTTTACTTTAGTTGGACATATGACTTGACGAAGACCGATTCTCAATTACTGTCAGACAGACAGAAACGGACACTTAGCTGATAAGAGCAAATTTATGTGAAGATATTGCAATTATAAATTAGAAAAATACTAAAATTATCTCAATTAGATTGTGAAAGTACGTCATTGATTGTTGACAAACATCGGGATTCGATTTAAAAACATTTACCAAACATTAAGTAGGTTGCATAATATTTTCTCAAGCAAGTTTGCTCGACGTTCTGACTCCAAGCGGCATTCTTCTGATAAATCATAAATGACATATTACAACAAAGCTCAATTGTATTGGATTTTATGACATCTGCCTACCTCTTGAAATCATAAAAATTTCAAGTAACATCTGCTTGTGTACAAACTTTGTTTAGATTTTTAATTGGCTTATTAGTGCCTGTAGAATAACTGAACAACTTCATGTCAATTGTTGAAATAATCAATAACGCAGTTAGCATAGTATTTCTAGATTTTAAAAACGTGTTTTATCTGCGACATGTCTGAATAAATATGGCAAGCGCCCGTCAAGGAACTTTAAGCGTAATCAAACTTTGTGCTCGTGGAATGTGGTGATCTTCTTCGAAAATACTAGAAAATTACATAATCATCAGGGAAGCATATGGCTTTAAAACCTGCCTCAAGCAGATGTACATATCTATCACCTACCACGCTTTCCAAGTATTTAATCAATTTCAAAACATTTCTAAAAATTATTGTTTAAAAGTTTTTAGTTATACAAAATTTGAATATTGTATTAAGTAACGGACTCACCTTGCTAAAGCTTTTCGCCATACCCTGATCGTAGCAATTATATGAATCAAGTAAGAAAGCTTACGTAAGCTTAAGTCAGGTTTATCTCTTCACTCCATGCGATTGCTGTGATTAGCGCATGGCGAATGCGTTTAAAAAGATGCACCCGTTACTTAATGCAACTTTGAAAGTGTCTACTTTCAAAAATACCGATATCTTAATTAATGTAAATTAAAATAACTTACAGGTATATTTGGTCGAGAGATAACTTTTACAGATGATAACTGTAAACCTTTGAAGATACTTTTAAACCCTGTTTACACGGGTGCGGATCCCAACTGTTACGGATCTGAATAGCTCCGTCAGATCTATTTGGATCCAAAATTCTGCATCCTACTCCAATTAGCAAATCAACGGTTGTATTGTAACTCCAGCTGTGATAAGTTGCAACGGTTGAAATATAAACCATAGGAGAATATAAATAAAGTGCCAATACAAGGACGAAAATAGAGCTTGAATAGAGATAACTTCAAATTTACCTCGTAGCGGTAGCTTTTTTCCTCATTGTCGCTAAGTAACACTATTGATCCGATCTGAAGCGTTTACACGAGACCTCTTCGGGTACGGATCCAAACTGGTCCACTTTCATAAGTGGACCCCAAACTGATACGGATAGCAGATGCAAACGAGTTCGGATCCACTAGATCCCGTGTAAACGCAAGGTCAATCCGTAACAGTTCGTATTCGTGTAAACAGGGCCTTAGAATCCTGTAGAAATGTTTTGCTGGCCAAGTCGTTGTCACCACGTAACTAGGACCGTTTCAGCTTCAGGTTTATCAGTGTATTGCCGCACTCATGTTTAACGATTCACCATTGTTTAGCCTTATGACAAGATTAAAACGTTTAACAATAGAGCAACAACTGAATCATTTCGTAATTAAGTGAGTCCTTAAGACATTTCAGTAGAACTGTTAACAGCTGTATTTGTTTGTATGTTAAAGGGGTTTGAAAGTGAGGTTGTTTTTAGTTCTCGTAGCCTTGGATCGAATTTCTACATTTTGGGAGTAATTCAGATATCAAGTGTAAATGTTTTTAGTATCTTTCACTGTGTTAAAGTCATCAGGTGGACAAAAGTAATACGATAAAATTTTCTCTAACAGCTATACCATTGTGAATAGAAGCACAATTAACATTTTCCTTCAACGCCTTTCTGTGGTTAGTCAGGAGCTGGAAATTGCAGACCCCTGTCTTATCAAAGGAAGGTCGTTCTTGCTCCCAGTGTGACAAACGAATTTGTTAAACTCTCACTGTATGAAGTCAAAATTCAAATGTTTTTGACCCACCTAAACCCTTTTGTAAACATATTTTACGATAACATGGAAACTTGCGTTTTAAGTCCAAATCACTTGTCACGCCAGCCCTTTTGTCCATTCCATAAAAGTAAACCCGTTGCAATATGGAATCATAGGACTAACCAACCAAACAATTGTGATTATCCAAAGGAATCAGTTGATTAATGTAGGGTTACATTCTCAAGAAAAGCGCGGTCATCTTTCAATTTCTGCCTGCTGTAGTTTTGAAATACATTTATTAAGATGTTTTCTCCGAAATGCAAGAAGTTGAGGATCTTTACTGCCTCATTCTGGAGCTAGACGCCAAGATCTCAACCTCTGATTAAGAAAAGCGCACTAACGTTCATTACCCTTACTCCTACTTACAGAACCCATCCCGTCCTTATCGTAACAGTCTTTTCCTTTACATTTAATTACTGTGGTGTTATATCTTCCATCCAGCTGTCTCTTGTGAGCTCCAACACCCACCTTTTAGCCCTTCGGCTACGTTTTCATAGCAGCCCTTTAAGCCACAGTTGGCAATCAAGAATCTTATGGGGCTGGATTACTCAGTAATTTGGGGTGGAAGGTTAAGTTGAACTCGTAAAAAAATTAATTGTGGTATCCTTTGCAATGGATAAGCCGGGAAAATAAGTGCCCAGAACAAGGTAGGTAAAACATAGCGATGAAGAATTATTTGATGAGCTTTCAGCATATTCTATCACCATCCTCTGACAATTACATTAATAACTAAAGAGAGACATACTGAAAGAGGGAGATGTGGATTATAGATTATAGATTTTGTATGTTAAGAGAAGAGAAGACTTCTTTTGAGTAGAAGCTCGAATAAAGAAGAAGCTGAGACAAGAAAAGCGAAGTCGGAATCAGGGAATGGATAATCTAATGAATAAAAGTTTTTAGCATGTACACTAAAAAGTGGAGAGGTAGAAAGCGTTTTGCCAGTTTAAGGTGGGACGCCTTAATGATCCGACAAACGTCTATGAAGCGAAATTGACGTATTGCCTGGCCAAGATACGCCTCTGTACATAAGCTACGCTTAAAATGATAGACTACTTGGGAACAGTAGACTACAGTAGCAAAATACCGTAGACGTTAAATCCATCGCTTGGGGCAGTCTCTCAATCAAAGACCCCTGATGAGTAGTGGGTCCCACATTGAAAATACCCTAAATAAAGAGGAAAACCAACAAAGTGGCTAACTAATAATAAAAGGGAAGCTTGGGCGTCCAAGGGCGACGCCCCTCAATTTAGGCTACCGGGCAGAGAAGCAAGCCATGAGAAAGGCTCAACTGCCCAGAAGGACCGCCTCTCACGGACCATGGAAAAATCCTACCATCAGTGTGTCATCAATGAGAACAGATACAACACATGACCGAGAAGCACTATATTCTGACTGCTTTGGGAAACAGAACTCTTGTAATACACATGAGCAACATTCTCTAATTTAATACAATAATTACGAAAATAATTTCTCAAGCAAAATTATAGAGCAGGGAATTCGTACAAATATTGTGGTTACCTCCACGGCTTTCATATGTGGGGCACTAATTTAATGTGACCAAATCAATGCGATGTTTACTAATTTAACTGTTTGGTTATTTATGAATTTCCGTGTCACTGAGATTGTTGCCATGTAGGTCGCACCTCTCACCTGTTACATAGTAAAAAGGAAACAAGATGTACCTGTAGCCACAATAATAAAGTCTTCACAAAATAGTGACTGGACTGTACATGGCTAAACTTTATCGCGGTTGGAAATGTTCAGGTCTATACGTCAATTACAGGATAAAATGCAGCAAAATGAATCACAGTTGTTCCAGACTGGTTGATTCTTTGGACTAAATTGTTCGGGAAAGACTTTAATTCAAATGATTGAAAACTGAGATAAAGTTCTTGCTTCCTCTAGCTTTGAGTAATCAGTGACACCTAAATTGATGGATAGCTATGCCTATTGAAGACGTTTTTTACAGATTTGCGTTGTATTTATTCATCTTCCGCGAGTTTTTCCTCTATCATCTTCGTTATTACTAAACAAACGAAAAAGTTTGCAATCGATGTAACTTGATTAGGGGTTTACTTTGAACGTCTCCGAAAGTATTTAAAATTGATGTTAGCGTAACATATTTGTTACGGTCATCTGGTCTGGAACAGAATAACCTAAAGTTTTGCCTACGTTTGCATGTATAGCATACGTTTAAAAAGATGTTAAGAAAATAGAAAATATGTCACTAAGCAGATTCAAACTCATAAACTGCGCAACCGCAACCTGTACTTTAATGGCAGACAAATTATAAACCCAAATGTTAACATAATTTATTATAGCCTATTTCTCTAGTCACCGTATTTGCTCCAAAACAATTCACCTCGAACATCGACATGCATTTCAACGCAGCTCAATTTCAAGGCTCCCTTCACTATATGACTTGACTATGGAAGGACTGCCACCGGTCCATCACTCTATCTAAAGCCATCGAAGGCTCAAACGTACCATCGAGAAGACAGGACTTAAAGGAATAAATTTTGAAGATATGATAAAGATTATTTTTTTCCTCTATGATATCTCTAGAAGTTTATCATCTCTTTTCAAAACTAGCAGAAAGAGCAACTTGGCGCCGATTCGTCGTTTAACAGTGGCGGTGCCACTTGGTCTCGGGGATTTCCGACCCCTCTACTTTTCTGCCACTTAATGTTTTTCTCCTGCGACGGGAAGAAACAAAACGCTGACACAAGAAAGAGAAAAGGAAGACTGCTTCTTGGTCATAATGTCAAAAGACAAAATAACTGAAAAAAACCTTGGATTACATCTCAACCTCTACCCCCAATTTCTAACTCGGTGACGCTGCCCCTGTATTCTACTTTATGTATCGTGAGTAATTTGTCATATCCACAACTTATTATGATCATTGTGTATCAAAAACACTCACATTCACTAAAATCTGTTTTTGCATGCAGTCCATCAGAACAATTTCCTATTTCTACTTTAATTGAAAAATGCGTATGTTGTTTTCTCAAACTCTATCATAATCAAGATGAGCTTGATATCATCTTTCTGTAAAGTTAACCTTGTTTGGGCGATGGTCTGTCTTAACTGACTTGCATTTGTTCAGACAGCAACAGAATTCCAAGATCTTACTTGCAAGCAATGGTGAACAAGTACCCCCTCTCCTTCAAGACAAACAAACAAAATGCAGTCACTGTGATGACATATCTTTCTATACATGCCCATGCAATCACAATCCTGTTTGTAACACTTCCCTGTTGAAGTCATTTATCCAAGAATACCATGTGATGTCTGTATGTAATTTTCTATCCGTTGACGTCATTCTTGTCATTCTTCTCTTTATCCAGAATTCCGTTGTTTCTTCTATTTCTTTCTCTTTCTATTCCATTATCAAAGGCAAAGAAGAGGCAGCAATGAATTAGAAGAGAGAGAAGAAGAAAAAAATGACGATA
>JAAAKM020001505.1:3994-14566 GCA_010016025.2 Alatinidae sp. Z8VKAUB7J3 | reverse complement strand
TGACTGGGAACTAATGTGGCGACTAGAGAAATAGAGTATGTTAACATCGGAGGTCACCTAGCTCAGTTGGTAGAGCGTTCGTGGGTCACGGGTTTAATCCCCGGTGATGATATATATTCTATTTCTCTAGTGTTCTGTTAAAAAACTAATATAGATAAATGTTTTGGAGTAAGCTGTAACAGGGCGCGTACAGGCATTTCCACACTAATCAGAAGAGATTATTAAATCTTGAAAATATACTTACGTATAGGTACAAGCAATCAAAAGGATTCTAAAGAGATTGCATTATCCATTTGTAATTGGTATCGATAGTAAGAAAGAACAGTCAAAATCTGTTTTCTAGTCCATAAATTATGGCTTCTGATCTCATAAAGAGATGTTGGAAGAGAATGTAGAACTCTGACATGGTACAAGTTCGCAACGTAAAAAAATAATTATTTCTTAAACAATGAACATATCCGGACAATATTTATGACATTAGTTTATTTTTTAAATTTCTCTCTATGCTTCTAAGTGTTTCCTAAAATCTTCATCGCCATCGCGTTGCTTTGCATACATATGAGTGTTAACAGCTGTGGTGTACCAGATTGAATCCAGCTGTACTTCTACATACCTAAATCGAGTCTTATATGTAATTGTCTACCAAATAGTAGTTTGAAAAGTTGGTTTGTGGTACAAAACTTGAATATTGCGTCGAGTGACGGATTCATTTTGCTAAAGGCTTTCGCCATACACTCATCACAGCAATCGTATGGAGTGAAATTAGAAAGCTGCCAGGATGAATTTATAGGAAACAAAAAGAACCTAGAAAATAAAGGTCACAAGAGCGACACGAGTGGCAGAAAACGTGTCTCTCTTGTGACCTTTATTTTCTAGGATCTTCTCGTTTCCTATAAATTGATCGTGATAGCTTTCTAATTTCACTCCATACGATTGCTGTGATCAGTGTATGGCGGAAACGTTTAGCAAAATGAATCCGTTACTCAACGCAATATTCAAGTTTTGTACCACAAACCAACTTTTCAATAATCTGTAAATGTATAAAACAGAAATAGCAGAACGTGTATTTTAATGGAGTGTAAGTATGACACCATTCGATAGTCGCCAATTACAACACTTTGCCTTCACTGAGTGATGAATATGAATGAATGGATGTTGGAATAACTTTGGTAGGGAGGTTACACTCGTAAGACATTGACTTCGGCGGGGAAATTGTTCTCTTTAGATACAAGTTTAAAATGCCATAATTGCTTAAATAATAAGACGGCTGGGTCGTCCAACAACAAGCATTGAAGCGGTAACATACGTAGTGTTTAGTCCTGGCATTTCAAAACTTTTCGAACTATGTCTCTTAAAATCATAGGTATGGTTAACGGGCCGAACATAGTAAAATTGAGGGCAAGAATAAAACGGAAGAGAAAATAATAATCCTCAACTACTGTACTTGCTGGAATAAGCGCCGCGCTGCTAACTAATTATTTGCGTCTTACATGCAGCGATCATTCGAGGGCGAAGATTATTCAACAGAGACCGAGCGTTTGTAAGTATTATATGTTCACTTTCTTACTTTCTAATTTCTCGATGTTTGTGAATCACAATTACATCTTCAAAAATCATCAGGCCTCGTATTTTGCTACGTGTAGCCTTGAAAATATCAGGTGATCCGTCTCTTATTCTTCCACACTCCTCCATAAACATGTTATTAATACCAAGGGTACGAAGTTACACGAGGAGTTGATTTAAAAATCTGAATTGCGTTTATGTCAATGTATGAACCTACATAGGAGTAGTAAACTCTACATACATGGAATTCCTTAAATTTTAGATTGGCATTTATTTGACAGTGGCGCTTATTTGTGGACGGCGCTTATTTACTTTTTTTGCAAAACGTGGTGCTCATTTAATGGCGGCACTTAATGGAACAAATACAGTATGCTACGTGTTTGTCAAATCCCTGATCTACTCCCCCTCCCCGCCCTTACCTTTCTACCATTCATATTCTTCCTGTACTAATGATTTTGAATATGGCTACAAGAATTTGAATTTAGCTTCTTACTTTGGAATTATTTCATTTTCAACGGTATTTTGTAATAGCAAGATACATTACCTGCTTCGCTTTTTCGTTGACACCGTTCAATTCACCCTCAGCGTTTTCTGCCTTTTGGATGGCCTCTTTCTCTTTTGCCTTTAGAGAATTTAATTTCTTCTTGATGGCCTCCATCCTATTTTTTGAATCTACAAAATAGAGAGTGAAAGAAACAAAGATGCATTAGTATGCTCCTTAGTGCGTTTTGAAATGAAGTGCACTACGATGCTCATCATTCAAAATCATGCACTATTTACCGCGTTTTATTAAACAAGCCAGTTTCTTAGATACCAACAACAGTAAATAGTATTAATACAAGTTGATCCAAGATGATGGTCAAAGTACTATCTTTAGAACAGCTGTGGTTCTCGTGGCCTCTGGGTTCTATTTGCATTGTCATGATCGACCATCGAAAAGAAAGGTACTGCTTGCATGTGAGGTTTTAAGTCTTGAGTTTAACAGACAACCTGTACCTCGGGTATTGAGGGACAACTTGATGCAAAGAATCAGGCAATTTAAATGCCACGATGGCAATGTAACTTTTCTACTGAAACCTGGCAGTGAATTTTGATACCTTAACGGCTTTTAGTATGAATTTGCTTACAACAATGACATATTGAAACACAGTATCACGACAGGAAGCATAAACCTAGATGATGACGATGGTACATTCTCATCAACACTCTTTTTAAATTTAAAAATCAAATCATTAGTGGTAAGTCGATTTCATTAGTTTTAAGCATGTAATCTCATATCGTCGATCCTTTAAGTTCACTGATAATTCTGATACAATTAAGTATATGTTATTCTCATTATAAAGAAAAATGGCATGCTGTGAGCCTTCTACAGATATACTGTCCGACTTTGCTAGGCGCCAGTGCCGGATTTTGGTGACAAATTCTTAATAACCGTTCAAGTAATAACGCATCGCTTTATGAAACCAGGACTGGCGAAAAGTAATTTTAAAGTGTAGATGCCAAAATGTTAGAAACGCTCAGGGGTTAGTAAGTCCTCCACCATCATAAAAAAGGGAAACATTTTAGAATTGCGACTCTCTGGGAAGCCGGAAACTACATGTACAATGCTTAAATTGTGCGTTTTTATCTGTAACAGATAAATTTTCATTCCTTTGAAAAAATTATAGTGGGAGCTTGCCGGTGCCCCCATCTTCGCTGATCCTAGAAACATCCACAAGAAATGACCAATGCGCCTATTAAGCTTTGGTAAGTAGAGCATCCATTATTGTCCAATGGGAAGAGAAGAATCTAATGGGAATATCGCGTGGCGAGATGGATCGTGACTTTCATGCGTGATTAAAGACGAGCATAGTCCAGTGGATTGAAACTTTCCTCTTGAAAAGACGACAACAAAGTTGATCAGAGCGAGGAAGGGCATTTTGTTCGCAAGGCAAGCGGACGAATCTGAGAATTTGTGTAGACAGGAAACCAATTACATGGGCTGGACCTGTAATGGGGATAGAGTAATTTCAGATAGCAGATTCTTCTCATGACATTTCTCATTATGTCAGATTTTCTCTGTACTAGTAAGGACGGGCTTTTGTTTGCTCTTTGCAAACTATAACACAGAGTGAAAACTGGCAACATAAGCCAAACCTGTGATTTGAAGAATGAATAAACGCTGTTACGTATCTGTTAGTTATCTAATTATGGAAATATTTCACTTCGTACATACAGCAGTCGTCACTCTCACTATTTGTTTGTGTAATTTATTTAAACAATATTGCAGACGTAACTTTTGCAGGTAATTTTGGATTGAATGGCAATTACACTAACAGCTTGGTTGTTGTTCCACTTTTTTAAACGTAAGATTACTTTTTTGTCCACATACTTTTTCTAAAATATTTTTATAGCAACATGTAAAAAACAAATCTAATCGAGAATGCAAAAGTGTTAAACTCTACGGAAATGATGCCTCATGTAAAATATGAAAATGACAATGTTATACCTCAATTATTAAACTTTGCCTTTGCCATTTTACTTGCGATTTGCCTTGCGATCTCTGCAGCAATGGCAAAGTTATGATATTTGGAGTAAGAAGTGTTACTGTACTATAATAAATTTTTGGTTGATGTTAAAAGTACGAGTTCTACCGCGAATAGTGGCGTGGGTGGAAGCTACCATTCCATATGAAGGTGTTAACTTGTTTGATCTATTTTCACTGCACATTGTATTTTCCATATTTATCTACGCCCATTTGTTACTACTATTTGTCTCTGTTTTTGTCGAGCGTCTACTGGACTAGTCGAGAAAAGATTTTCCAGTTATACTCTGCCACAGCACCTTAACCATGTCTCTCTTTCATTCCTCTTCAAGAGTATTAAAGCATTGAACTTTTGAAAATATTGTCTGAATCGGAGAGTAGGAGAGGTCCTGCCATCTCAAATAAAATTTACAAACGATCAAAGGTTAAGTTACCCCTCTTGTACATTGACGCTGTGAGGGTTCATGTACAGCTTTGACCAAAGGCATACCGTTGAGTTCGCTGAGCCTGCCTCTTCCCCGAACCAACACCAAACTATAGTTAAACGTACTTAGTCCTTTTCTGTCATACTATTAAAGATAAATTGCTCGTGCGAAGGTTATTTAGGTTATAGATACCATATTATGTAAGTCGATTTGAAGTAACAAAAGGTCGGATATGAAATATTTAATATTCCCACTCTATAGCCTTATCAGTAAAGTCTAGCTAGTACACTGGGTTTTAAAGTGGGAAAGACCCAACCCCACCCCCTCTCGCAACTGGAAAGATGAAAGAGGGCAGTAAAAGAAAACCGGGCAATAGGAGCTAGATTATAGACGAGGTGTAAATTGCTGGCATTACAAATTGTTTTATTAGTGAATGACAAACCCTTTCAGAAAGTGTTTCATCACCGACCATCTTCACAGGACACAAAGTACAAGACATACGACTGGAAGGGCGTTTAGAGTGAGTATTTGGAGCCGACGAAGCAGTGGTATGAGAGATAGGGGAAACACTGGTTTGAAAGCGCTTATTGTGGGGAATGAATCTTGCCTCACTTCCCCAAATAAACTCTATTTCGAGTAGGCAATAATACTCCTCATCAGCATCCCCCCTCCCCCAAACTCAGTAATGTCTTAAAACCATATGAGTATTTGAATTTTCTTATTTTAATTGGCTCATAAAACAATTAATATGCGCTCTTGCATTACCGGCTGGCTACCGGCCTGGAGGCAGGTCACAGAAATGCGAATATCTGCGTGACAGGTGAGTGCCTGAGTCTAGACATCTGCGTGCCTAAGGAGTTATAAGAACGCACCAAAGAAGCACTGCAATAACAGCATGATCATCTACTTGGTATGTCTGGTAGAGTACAAATATTCCTGTTGTGATTCTCTGACCAAGAACAAGTTATTAAGACAGGGTTTCTCTGCTTGTGCTCTTGTTAATTACGGTACAATCAAATATATTATCTGATATAGCCAAATGCCATCAACATATTATGCTTTTTGAAGCAGTTCACGTAATTGGTATGTGTTCAAATAGCGTTAAGTAGTTCCTATAAAATATTTTAATGCTTAACAGATATATTTGAGTTGTTACTAATAGTTTTATATGAAGGATATAGTCCAGGGCGTAGTGTTTAACTGCAAGCCTTATAGTTATTCTTTGTCAAGTCATATGGCACAGAGAGTTTGGTCTTCGTTGAGGAGGATATGAATGTCTGCCGGTGAATAATTGGGGCCTACTTTGGCGACTAGAAAAATAGAACAAGTTAACATCGGAGGTCACCTTCCTCAGTTGGCAGGGCCTACGCAAGGAAAGTGTGGGTCACGGTTCAAGCCCCGGTGGTAACATTTATACATCAATGGCGGGGTTTAAGTTAGCTAAACAAACAGAATAAATTTTTACACGATCTATTTGTTTCGTGGTTAATTCAAGCACAGTTGAAAAAAGCTAATAAACTATAAAAGCTTTAAAAATCACTCGGTTTGACACATTTAAACTAATTTAAAGGTAAGACTGAGGTTTTTTCAATGAGAAAGTAGTGTCTACACCACAATTAAGGACAAGTAAAAAGTTGAGGGATGGACCTTAAATCATCTTTTTACGGAACTAAACGTAGGACGCAAACCCTTCCTTGGTAAATCAGCAAACAAATTTTGCAAACATAGAACAATCTTCGGCTGCGAGACTACAAGGGTTCGTTCGTTGACTTCCTTAGTGAGTGACATTTATACATAAAGAACAATGTATGAATGCATATATAAATGTAAAATACATTACGGTCCCTCAAAAGGATGAAAGAATCCCCTTTCAACAGTACATCAACTGAAATTATTGTAGACCAGTTCACCGAAGGAGGATCTCTCCCAAACCAGCGCTGAACTACTCTAATTACCCTTTCGACTCTATTTGTTAAAAAGAAAGAACCCCGCGGGAGTCCATAGCTACCTTTCAAAGTCCAGTTGATAAGAACAATGAATCATTTCACTCCCTTTCGACTACAAACAAAACATCCTTTACGAGTTTGTTCATGTTGAGTAATTAAGCTGACTTCAAGCTATGAATCTCACCCGAGATGCCAGAAATTCAAATATTTTGAATTGAATGTCGAGGCGCAGAGCAAACTCGAAGACAGATTCTGTGATTGAGGTCGCTATCATACTTACACATAGGGGCAAGCACCTCAAATCTGACTGTGTACTTTGCAGAAAAAGTTATTTGGAAGTATAGTGAGGAGTTTAAACATTGCCTTGCTATTGGAATATCAATGTCAGTGTAAAACGACGACTTGCTACGTTACTCCTCTTTCTTTATTTAAATTAAAACTACTCTTTTGAATAAGGAAAGAAAACCAGTCAGTATTGAAACTACTTGTATTTTTCTGAAGACAACCACATGCAATGACCTTCATAAAGGTAGACGATTTGTTAAAAGCACAGTTATTCGAAGGGTCCAGCTGCAGCGAAGCCATAAAGCCAGACCAAGGAAAAAAGGAAGTGCTGTGCTGATAAGTACATAGGTGTGCCATCCTCTGATGCTGCTATGCAAGTCCCCGCCCTCATAATCTCCATGAATTTACAAACCACTGGGATGTCTACCCTGTTATTTTACCACTTACGTCTTTTGTGAACTCACTCGTGCGTCATGGCTTCTAATGACTGGAAATTCTTTTCGTAACCAACATTGCAAGCACTGCAATCATTACCAATCAAACCTGAAGTCTAAATTCTAATTACGATGAAAGAGGAAACCTCAAAACCGTAGTTGACTTGTGATACAGCCACAAAAGACTTTGTGGCCACAAATAAAACGAAATTTGTACTTCGCCTAAACGAATTGTTCCGTTGAAGTAACTTGACAAGTACAGTCTATATACAAATGCTAATGTTATCCAATAATGGAAGTAGTGGCAATCCTTAAGCAAACAGAACGTAAGCGGAGAAATGACTTTCAAACGCTGGTATTATACTGTCTGTGTATAAAGCAATTTTCAAGCTTTGATAATGTTTTTAATTGCTGAAGCCTTCGCCACCAGACAGGCCTTAAGCCACGAAAACAACCCTCATTTTAACTACTCTGTTGTGTTACATAGGGAAGCATTACTTCGTGAAACTGTAGTCAACAGGTGCTCTATCTCGAGACATGAAAAATCTTCAATTCCAGACCTGATTCTAGATATCATTTCCAAAGTTATTTTGAAATTTACAACGGTGAATTTTTAGTACCTGTTAATCAACAAAAAAGTCTTAATGGTTCGTTAGTTTAAGCGTCCCGTAGACTGCATCGACACTTGACAGTGGACGAGGTCTCGGCGCATAAACATGAGTAGCGGCCTGACAAGTACATCAAAAGAAAGTCATAAACATGAAAACTCACCGTGTTAAATCTGTGCCACCTTTTGGCTAAACGAAGAGCGTTGAATAACAATAGCCTTAAAGTTAAAACTCTCGCCACAAATATATCTCCCAAGGATATCTGAGCTGTTGTCAAATTGCATACAATTGAGCCCCACCCTCTTTGATTCTCTGCTCAAGAAACAATCAACAACCTCAAGTCTCGAACGGGTTGTCAGGAAATTACCCGCCGATCGTTCCAAAGAGAGGCTACTGTTTGACGGGAACAGAAGTTTTTCTAATAACAACAGGGGAGAAGCATTGTTGATTATACATATAATTTGTACTCTCGTGCAAGGTTGCTGTAAAATTGTCTTTGTTCCCTACGTTTTACACCTGTTGGGGACGATTTGCTTTCAAAAGTTTATAAAAACCTGAGGAAAAAAACGGCTGGATAGCTTAATATATGTGGAATTTATCATTTTATTGTCGTTTGCATAACAAAGTGCTCAACCTACTGCATACACTGGCAAAGATAGACGTTATGCTTCTTTCTAGGATATTACTGACAGGATGGAGTACGTTATCAAAAGGCGGTACAAAACATCGATTTCAGAGCTGAATTGAGTAAACATTGGGTGGAAGTAATAGTGAGGGCTGCAGCGGTGACCAAACTGTGATTCGTGGATTTATCTACTGTATTATTCCTTTAAATGATTGTTCTCTATTTGAGAGAAGGGAAGCTATACTAGGCAAAGGAGCAAGACTTGACATTAGCCTCCCTGGTAAGGATAGTATGGTATTGATGATTGTTCTGAATTCTAGATTGTATTCTCTTCTAGAAAATGAAAGTTAAAATAACGTAGATTCAAGTCTTTTCCGTTTATTTAGTTTCGGTAATATTTATTTATTCAAACACGGATTCATCGCTCAGTTTAACGTTGAAATTTAGTTTTACCATGACCTGAGATTTAATTACTCTTATTAAATACTATATTGAGGAAAGATGATACTTCTAAGTGGAGGTATAGACTTAAGAGGAGGGTATGAGGGGACGTCCCCCATTGAGACTAACAAACAAAGGTTAGTTGCCGATGGTGTTGACAAAGAGATAATATAACATTACTGTATCTATCTGCTGATGTCAAAGTTGAGATCTTAACTCTTTGATTTTATCAAATATCCAGCGTATAATTCGGAGTAGATCACCGGTAAGAAAATTTGTTTTAAAAACCCCAATATCAATGCGAGAGTAGTTATGGTAGATCGTATCAAGTAGTCAATACCCTCTTTGCACCCATTACTGGCCCTCACAAAGCGTAAAACCCTACATCCCATACAACCCCATGTTCTCACCACACGTAACCTTGTACGAAACAAAGAGTTCACAGGAATGTCTTTCATCTCAAAAATGCTAATGGCGAATTCTTAGAAAGCCATGACAACGATATTCCTTTCAGACGTCAGGACGGAATACGACCACATGTCACAGAATTCGTGTCGTAATTCCATCAACAAAACAATGGATAATAACAGTGAATAAAATGTGATAGGAACTACTTAGAGAATTTTAGCAATTTGGTGATAATAGAATTACACATCCCTTTTAAAAGATTTTCTACTTTATATGGACATAAATTTGTGCTTGGGTGCGCTTATTGTAGAGGTTTGAAGTGACAAAAGGGCTATGTCTCTTAGTTGCTATCACGTGCGACTTGGAGTACATTTTTTGGCAAAGGATTTACACATGTCTTAGCTGGAGCAGATAAGTTATTAGAGAGTTTGAAAAAATGCAGGCAAAATCATATATTGTGTAGGAATCAACCCTTATGCTCATGAGGGATACTTATTTTAATGTTTTTAAACAATCATGTAAGTGTCATCAGTTCAACTTTAAAGATTGAATCCTTATTTTAAGAGAGGGGGCTCCAAAACAGAATCTGGTTTTAGAAGTACTGGTGGCGCCTCCAAACAAGGTTTATAAGCAACACCTGTCGATTCAGACTGACATAGAACAACGCTAGTTTGCTTTAAATCTCTCGATTAATCACCGAATATCTTTTATGCTAACTTTAGAAAATCAAAAAATGTTAAAATGAACTAAAATGTTTAGGGAATTACTTCTAATTAACATCTCCTGAAGCTCCGATATTTTTACGAAGGAAGCCGGGTCCTGGTCAGACCTGTTCAGACCCCCTAGGACTATAACCTCGTTTCATATGCACAACTAAGAAAATAACAATAAGGAATGATTTTATCATCGATAAATATGAGTGGATGAAAAGCAAAGAGGGCTGTTCCAAGGGTGTTCTGTTGAGTCGTTAGGGACTCTTTTGCTTGTATCTGTATCAGAAAGCAGCAAAGCCCTAAAGTTATGGCAGCTGATTCATACTTTAAATATAATATGCTGCAGAGGTTCGAGTCCCAATCTTTTCATAATATTCCTAAGCAAATATAAGCTGTTAACGGTATACTAAGATGTTACCGTGCTTTAACGTACCTATGTGCGAAATTAGAAAATTTAACAGGAGAAAGTTACAGCTAATTGTATCATATTGCGTGAGATGTTATGTGTATGCAAGGATTTTAGACTCCGGTTGAATGTCTCTGGTGCTGTAATACAAACCCAGGCCCTCTTGCTTTTGTAGAATAGAAATTTATCTGAAA
>JAAAKM020001504.1:0-14568 GCA_010016025.2 Alatinidae sp. Z8VKAUB7J3 | reverse complement strand
TTATAGGTAGCACGCCACGAAGGAAGCTACAATTTTGAAAACGTTTCGTCTTTTCTTTAAGACTTCGTCAGGTCTTTGTACACTGGAGGTTACAACGTGAAACGTGTACAAAAACCAGACGAAGTCTTAAAGAAAAGACGAAACGTTGTCAAAATTGTAGTTTCCTTCGTGGCGTGCTACCTATAATCTTTCTAGAAGTAGTGGCAGAGAGTACCACCACAGTTTCTTGAGCTAGCAAGATGAAGTGAAAGCGCCACGTATATTTGCAATGGTGTGAAAAACTAACGTACCTAGTCGGTTGCCTTAGTGCGCCAAAGCACTGTATGCGGCGTCCAGGCATTCGGCGCAGAGTACATCACGTATATTACAATATTCAAGAAACAATGACGCTAAAATGTCTTATCATCTCCTAGCAACGAGAGACAGGGTTAACTCACTCAAAATACTTAACTGATCACTACGAAATGCAAAAACCTTCTAAAGTATGAACGTGTTTACACTTATAATTTGGCGTTGTTGACGGGGCAAAGTAAAGCCGCATCATTACTTAGAAAAGCGTTATTTGCTTACATCTTCTGAATCTTTGAACACCAGAGCGTCTCTGTATCCCCCGATAAGAGAAACCAGTGCTCGCAAAAACTGTGTGGCCACGTAGTCTTCCAGTGCCCTTTCGGTCTTTTTTATCTTCCCTAGCAATTTGTTATACTGCAAACAAAACGCAAAAGACATCTTACGAACGTAAACAGATTGGACACACAAGAAATTGGACAAAGAAGATGACATTTATCATCGATTTAAAATAGCTTAAACAAGTTCCACTCATTTAAAACAATGTTAACTCCGGATTACACACACGAATGCTGCCACAGATGTATTAAGGTAATGATACAAAGGCTTGTGGAGTAAAGCCATGACACTAACACCTTTTAACAGATGTATAGTGAAGGTATAACATGTACAGTGACCTCAACATCACGAGACGAAACGAGACGATACATGGTTTATGAGGAATACATGCACGTGATTAAACCACGTGGCAAGAATTGCCATTCATAGGAGTTTTACAATTGTCATGTATCTCTTAGCTCAAGGCTACTGTTAATTTTCTTTCTTGATCCACTTCTTCAGGAGTGTAGACATAGTAGCCACACACGGCGCTTACGTGTATTTGTCATCAGAGCCACGTCCAAATTGTACCCCTTGGTACGGCAAACCTCAACAGAGTTCATAGCCTGCTCAAGGATATTATAGCACGTTATTATGTATTTTAATCGCTAATACCTTTTACAAAATATTGTAATCTGGAGATGACAGAAACAACTCTCTTACAATTGTCTTACAGCTGGGGAAAATGTGAGATAATATCTGATTAACTTACACTATCTCTTCAAGTACAATTGACTGTCTAACGCAATTTTCCTGTGTCTCAATAACTCTGTTATTAGTTCTTATCTTATTGCTTCTGTACAGCATTAGCTCATCATATGGAATCTTAGCAAACGAAGGCTGACCTTTCTAAAGTCACGTGTGCTATCTGCGGAAGGCACATAGCATGAAGACTGACATTCATAATTCAATTTCACAATATGCTTCCTCTATGAAAAGTACCTCCTACAGTCTCCGTCATCTTCGCTTCATAAAGTATAAAGAGGAGACCAATTCTAAACATTATCCTAAATGCCCGTCTTCTTTAGGGACGAGGTTTATTTGAACTTCATCATAGTGAGGGTAGTCACCTCCGTGCAATCTGCACCCTATCTCCGAATTTGATTTTGTATTATCTGGGTTCACTGGAGCACCTTCCATGTCGTAGTCGAGAGTAGAAACATTAAAACGATCATGAGAAATACGCAAAGACTACATATGCGATCACGTGAATTACAACGGGTATCATATTTAGAACCTGTTTCAATGGAAACGGGTTCAAATGGTCCTGGTCTTCTTTTCTGGTGGTATTCATATCCGAGAAGATAAATATTACCTAGCGTGCACTGGTGGCAAGATGCACTTAGATCCACTACGTATATTTAACTAAAAATCGACAAAGCAACTATTTATTGATGTTGCAATACGAACTGAAATAAGGTGAGATATTGAAATATCAACAACAGGTGGTTATGACGTATTAACATGGCGAACAAACAGGTAATGAATAGAGGATATGTCAAAATTACCTAGTAACAGCAGGTTTTTGGCCTCGTTTTCAATCGGCACTCGTTTGGACCTGATTCTGGGTGTTTACAGAGATTTATGGGACTAGGTCTAAACTGGTTTACTTTTAACTGCGACCCTAAAAGGGTATTTAACTGCGACCCTAAAAGGGTACGGATTGCACGTCTAAACGAAATTGGATCCACCAAATCTCGTGTAAATGCATGACCGACCAGTTTTGGTTTGATCCATTTGGGCCTGCGCTCGTGATTACGTCTCTTCTACTTCTACTACTTGTAGTGGATTTTGTTTCCTCTTCCTATATTCTGAAATGGCATCACACATTATTGTAAAACACGACCTGGCATTGTGCGAAAATTTATTGTACCCCGTTGCCTGATTATATGGGTAGCCGTTTCACAAGGTTTTGACTGATTAATAAAGTCATATCCCTGATCTATGTGGGGCATCTCTAGGGCATCATGATAATCAATATTACTTACAACTTCTTGTGGAAATACTTCCATGTCATTAAAGGGGTATTCGATCTTATTGGCATCAGCATCGACGATAACAACTTCATCCAATGGCATCCTTTGAACACTCTGATTGGAAAGAGGAAATGGTACATTTGATAAATTTGATTAGAAACGCGATGAGCAATCTATACTTATACGACAATAATTGCTTGATAATCACCAAAAATATAATAAAATGTCATTTTACTGAACCTGAGAACTCTTTGTGATCGTCCTGAACAAAGCGAAAGTAATGTGCTGCGTACTTGATTGACTAATCTAACCATGGGCTGGTGTACCCTCTGTAACAGAAAGTGTTTCTAAAAGCCATGCACATACATGGGCTGCAAAATAAGACTCTTCGTCCCTTCGTAATATATATTTGGCAATAAATATGACCAATGAAGTAAAGAAACCTTACCTCCATCATTGACGAATGGACACCAACCAGAAATGGCATGGGAGCACTATAGAAACAAAAGAAAGAAAGAACTTCCATATCAAACAAAGGAGAAGACGACGAATCAACACATCAACAGTTTTGCCACTAAAATACGTCAACAGGAATATAAAGTCTTAAATGTTGACATCTGCAAGCATTTCATCGTACATGATAACAAAGGAGTGAGAAGGATTAATATTAGAAACAGAGATGAATATTAAACAGGGTATATAAAAATTAATAAAAACTGTCAGACAAACAGAAAATATGTAATCCCCTATAATCGAACCCTGTGATAACATTTTCTCTGTTTTTTTAGAATTTATCGTTTCAAATCCTCTCTTCTCGACAACAAATAATGATCATATACGTAAACCATATATCATCTCAACGTAGAACACCAACAAGTAAAACATATTTTATGGTGCTTATTTCGATCTGTTGGCTCATGAGGACATAACCCCTCACTGTAACCGTATCGCACTTCATCATTTACAATAAGAATTTCACATTAGGATAATTCCATGATGCGATTCATTCTGAATTTATAACCACGATTTGTGATCAGTCAACCAACAGCTCCAACTTTGGACCCAGTACATCAGAATTTCAAGGAAAACCTCGTTCGTTTTCGGGACTATCCTTCTCCCATTTTTATGACGTAACGGCAGCCCTTTTTAATAGTGTTCTCGGTACTGGTCTTGATGTCGGATCTTCTCGTTTCGAAGGGACATAGAAGCTCCCCTTCTTAACGGTCTCCTGAAGGCTCTTCAAAAACTACCAGTTAGGCTGCTACTTTACTCTATGATAAAGAATGCCGCGCAAACCGTGCTCATAAGGATGTACGTATAATGTGAATTATACTAATATACACGATAAAATTTAAATGTGGTAAGAGATATACAGGCCAGCGCAGTTATGCTGATTAGTTACTTTCCACCTATCTCTTATTGGTTGCACACATATGTTACAGAATTATATATTGAACTGGGTTTACAAACAAGACTAATGCAACACCACCAAAACATTGTAGTTGGCTAACTACTGAAACATGTAACACAAGAAGGAATACAATGAGTTGCAAAACATACCAGCAATAGTCCAGTAAATGAGGAGGCAGTACTGGGACGTAGATATGTTGCCTGGCAAAAAGAAAGTAGATATACAGATTCTGTTTATATACGTAAAAATACAGACTTCAAGTTTCTTAACAATGTAGAAAATATATAGGTGTCATCTACCAACGTTTGTACGCGCGTTCTACGTCAACATTTTAGAAATACTGACTTGCTATTTGCAAAGCGTACTTCTACATGTCGTCTACTCGAATGAGAATCACTCATTGCATATGCACTACCATACAAGTAAATAAATGTCATGAACTTACTTATTACTTATTACTTATACAGATCTTTGTTAGGTTAATCTGTATATATTTACTTCCATCAAAGAAGATACTCCTCCCCAAATGAAATACGTGTTATTTTGTATTCAGTTTTCCGATTTCTGATGGTGTATTTAAAATTCAACTCAAATTACTGTAACTTTTCCTAAACATCATCCAAAATTCCACTCCAGGTCATATTACACCTCAACTACAACTGAAGTTGTCTAGGTACCAAGACGGTTCAGATAAATCCTCCAACCTACCATTTATCTTGAGATTGGGTCGACACATTTTGGATATCAGCCTTGGATAACAGCCTTGATTGAACATGCCAGAACATTCATGTATCGTGTTGCGCATAACACATGGCGCATGATACATGACGCATGATACCATGGCACATGACGCAGTACGCATGACGCAGTAAACATGACGTAGTATACATGACGCAGTACGCATGACGCAGTACGCATGACGCAGTGTGCATGACGCAGAACACATGATGCATTATGCAGGAATTCGATGTTCATCGCCAAAAGACTTACAGCAGTTCTTGGAGTCGCATACGAGCTGTAACAAAAGAAAAGGTGACTCCAGCGGTTTGGTGCTTTCATATCTTCTAAACGACCTTGGAGTCCGCATAAGAGCGAAGTAAAACATTAAATGTGACACTAGAATAAAAGGGGCACCATGGCAATGATGAGGTCGTGAAATGCATAAACTTACCATTGCATTGGATACAGCAGAGATACAGAGCCATGGATAACTGCGGTCAACTGTTGTACAGAAACAAAATACAGACCGAACAATGATTAAGTGACGCACAAAACGTTTTTCAAATAAGACTATGCACATTTCCCAAGTTTAAGCGTGAATCTGAGCAATTTCGTAAGAGGCTAACAATGCGTATTACTATCACTTGCATCTGAAATCCACGTACTTCCAAGGAATGGATATTGTTTAGTGGTTACTATTTATGTAGCAAAACAAAATTATCATTTAAGAATACGCTTTCAGAACACATTCGTGGCTCGTCTCCTCGTGTAAGGAATACATCATCGCACCAAATGATCTTTTGAGTTAGCACACATGCCTCGATACACAGATCGCATCAGACATTTCCAGTGTTCAACTTTCACTAACAAATACTACAAATCTGGCACTCAGTTGCATAGAAAGGAAAACCCCTGCATAGACAGGCTCATTGCTTTAATAAAATACATTCCCAAAATAGCCAATTGAATACTTCTTTTTCGACAATTTCGGTCGCTTCAGGAACTCTTTTCTGAATCTGTAAACTACCAATAGCGAATAGTTCTGCAAATGGGGGTGATAAACAAACATATCACATTACGGCTGCAGCCAATACAAAGCAGTTTACAATGCATCTTATTATTATCATCGTTATTAGACCATCCTCTAATTAACAATTATTTAAAATGGAAATGACACAGTTGTCCCTCCTTCCAAATTTCAACTTCTCTTCCTATTAGTTCAATGGGCATTTCCACGTGGGCTAACTCCCTCTCTTTAATCGCTACAGTAAAAGTAAATGATGCTGACGCTTACCATAACAAATAATTATTTGAAAATCTCATTTGATAGTGGCGAGTTACGTATAGGATACTTACTAGACTCAGTCTCTTTGAAGTAACGAGAATTCTTCGCTCAAACAACATGCTGGAGGAGGCAATAGAATAGAGCCTTAATTGCAAGCTGAAAGCAGTTATCATACACCTTATCATAAAAACATACTAAACGAAGTGCATGCACGCACTTCAATGCATGCACACACTTCAATGCATGCACGCACTTCAATGCATGCACGCACTTCAATGCATGCGGGCACTTCAATACATGCAGGCACTTCAATGCATACACGCACTTCAATGCATGCACGCACTTCAATACATGCACACGCTTTAATGCATGCACGCACTTCAATGCATGCACGTACTTCAATGCATGCACGCACTTTAATGCAAACACGCACTTCAATGCATGCACGCACTTTAATGCATACACGCACACAATGCATACACGCACTTCAATGCATACACGCACTTCAATGCACGCACGCACAACGCACAACGCACAACGCACAATGCACCTAGCAAAATGTAATGCACAACGCAGCCGTAGTCAGCACATCAAGCTCAATTTCAAGTACAAATCACTCACTACCAATTGTCATTAAGCTGATGTTTACTTATATTGCACCCTATCACTTAAGTTTAAGATTCAACTAATAAGTCACATGTGTGCTTCAGTTGTCATCAACCATTACTTCGTTTGCCAATAGTGGGGTCAGAGACTTTGAATACCAGTCTTGTCGTAATTTTGCAGCTTTAAAATATAAAAATAGCAAGAATAAAATGGAGAACAAAGATCAGCAATGGATATAAAACAGCAGGAAAATTCTTGTAAAAGCCCAGACATAAATAGTACGCACCTAACAAATATCTTTATCATAATCTCTGGTGTTATGGCTGCGAAATATTCTGTTAAATTCCTCTGCCACGAGAAAAAGCACTCTTGATCAAAATCAAGTCAAAATATCACTAGATAGAAAGGGTTTCACATAATATTTGGTAGCGCAATCATACTACTCCTCAATCGAGGCTAGCTAAAATTGTTTCTTTACTTGCTACTATGTTCAGACTTAAACTGGAACGGGAACATATGCGTTCTAAATAGTTGAAAATTTACTATTTTGACATCTATTGACTGTGAGACTTTCACTGTGGTGGTACCTTCAAATAGAGCGACAATTGACGCTCCTGCAGCGCTCAAAGCTACAGCTAACTGGCGTTTAGGGAAAATCACAACCCGTAAACATACTGATCAAGGGATCTCGCAATGAAAAAGCGAATCCTTTTTAACGTAGCGGATAGGGCTTTAGTACTGCAGTCAGTAAACATTTCTATTTCGGGGTCCCCTTCCAAAACTCTCGAAACAATGTACAAGCCCCCAGCGAATTTGTGCAACTTTGAACGTACAAATACGCAATGCCGTAGGCGCTTGCAATGGTCTAATGAGTGCACCACCACAACCCATTTATACTATACATTGGTTTTGCTTCCATTATGATTTTATTGATCCTAAGGAACCCTTAATATCAATTATGGGCTCTATGTGGTTTATTACAGGTCTAGCTAGCCAACGTGTCCTGAATCATGCATTTATTTCCGAACAAACCCGTTGGTTCTCTTAGACCCTTCACCCAAATCGTGGGCTCTGAAATGCGCATAACGCAAAGATTCAAACACATATGTTTTGTAGTTTGTGATTTAAATCAAGTAAGATCAACATTCCGAACTCAATGGACGCATAAGATTACAATAAAGGTTTGATCTATCTGTCGTCTTAATTTCGACTAATCTGTGACATTGATTACTAAGACGTAGGAACAGAATCAGAAGCGGCTGATTCAATCACGAGATTCTTGACCAGAAGACCTAAGCATCACGATGAGGGCAATCAACATTCTGTAATCCTCAATGTCGCTCTAAATCTCTGTGTGTTGCAGTTTATCCAAGACAAAAAAGAAAGGGATAGGAGTAGCCGGGGTCTACTGATTGACTGACTTTTGTCCTGCAACTCCCCTGCGCAGCATTTCTCGCATATAACAATTTCCATAATTCCTGAGCGAAGAAGTTGACTCTTCTACACCATACTGAACGCAGAGATTTTACGATCTGGGGCGTACCTGTGATCGAAGTATATACATTGTGAGCTCGAAACTATTGCAGCCGCTATTAAAAAGACAACTTGATCTGCCACGCAACACCAACGAGTCAAAAAGGAACAGACAGTGTGTTTCATAAACCAACTCCCTGGTGTACTCATAAATACATCGTCTACTCAATGTGTAAAACTACCATGTGCGAAGCCCTGCACGCTTACTGTAGTAATAACCAAATGAGGTATTAAACATAAGATATTGTAAAGTGATAATACATACACTTGCTGGTATGGACGGCAATTTCGTTGTATCTGGAACCTCATATCTAAATGTCTATAAAAAACAGAAATAATATCAAGGCAATAAAAGGGTTTGAAATAATATCAAGGCAATAAAAGGGTTTGAAATAATACGGCCAAAAAATTAAAACAGTACATGAAACACGTTCCAACAGGGATTCGAACCCACGACTCGCGCTTGCGTAGTATGATGCTCTCAGTTATCATAACATGCCGAATTGAGGTTGGGCTGGCTACTTTTTACTTGAGAAGTATCTTTTAAAATATTGGAAGTGATAAATTGACATTTGACACTAGAATAAGTCATTATCATCATTTGAATAAGTACCCTCATTTACAGGTATTAGATAGCTTAAAGAGTAAAACGACAGGATCTCACTATCCGGATACAAACCCTGGAGTCGCACCACCATAGCGTATCGGTCTATCAAATGAGCTGCGGGGAGACCGATGATACAATAGTTTATTTCCTCTAGTCGGTGCACTATCCCCCAATGCTGAAAATCGACATCCAGCTATACACAATTACCCTAGTACCCCCTCCCGATTGAAGCCTATGGGCTTGTGCCATTCAGCTTCTTGGGCCGTTGGGCTGGGTTGCCTCTTTCTTCGATCAAAAGCAGATGCCATTTTAAACACATCTACGAGAGTATTTTGTTCCTCACAACGGCTGTCTCTTTTACAGAATTGCGATACAGAATTAACAATATAAATGTCAAAATCATTTAACCCATCTTCGTTTTTATTAGTGAATACAAATTTGTACCCTTTTACACTTCAGGAAGTGGCGATGTCATACAGAAGTGCAATGGCCCACGTGAAACATCAAAGCTTATTTGATTCAAGACCTCAATTTATCTGACTTGAAACCAAAGGTCGTTAGCAACCCTGTTAATACACAAATAACTACAGCAGTACATATTTTTCACGGTAGGTTGTGCATCAAAGGTTCTGTCAGAAACTGGCTACAATACTACCTCCCGCTATGTACAGCAACTCGCAATGCCATAGATACCATCAGTTGAGGTGGAAACATAACACATATAAGGCAAAACAAGTGTCAGGGTGAACCACATGAGTAAATTTTGAATTCCTAAGACAATAAACTGACTTTGGTTTACTAATCAGGTAACCTCAAGATCATGATCGTGGTATTTGTAAGAACAATTTGTCTTTACATTAAGGGTTAATTAATACTGCATCAACAATGGTTTGTGCTCTTAAAAACTATACCTTTGTTCCATCTGAAACTTCCAAATCTATAGAAAAATTGGATCCTGGGTCAGGAATACTGTGACTTATCAGTTCGTCCAGGAATTGGCCCACGAATTCTTGCTGTAAATGAAAAGGAATTCGCCATTATACATGACATGCTTATCACAGAAATATGTAATAAATGCAGCAACTATTTAGAAGCGTCCAATAAAGAAATTAAGAAAATGATGTAAAAAATCGAAAATTACGAAAATCAAGTTTTGATGCATTTAGTAAGAAATTGTGGGCTGAAAGCGTTATATCTAATTAGGAAACGGGGCGAGTAAGATGACAACCACAATGTAAGTGATGGCGATGATGAAGATGATAATGTTGATGTTGATGATGATGATGATGATGATGATGATGATGATGATTATGGTTATAATAATAATGAAGATGATAATCATAATGATGGTTTGGTGATAAAGACAGTGATTCTGCTGCTGCTGCTGCAGATGATGCTGATTGTTACGATGATGATGAAGACAATGATGATGATAATGATGGCGATGATAATAATGATGATGATAATGATGGTGATGGTCATGGTGATGATGACAGTGATGATGATGATGCTGCTGATTGTTATGATGATGATGATGATGATGATGATGATGATGATGACAATGATGATGATAATAATAATAATGATAATGATGGTGACAGTAATGGTGATGATGACAGTGATGATGGTGATGATGATGATGATGATGAAGATAATGACAATGATGATAATAATGATGATGATAATGATGATGATGATGATGTTGATGATGATGATGATGATGATGATGATGATGATGATAATGATGGTGATGATAGTGATGATGCTGCTGCTGATGATTGTTATGAAGATGATAATCATGATAATTGGATTAGCTTAAAGGATTTAATGAAAAATCACATCCTTTTGCCTGTTGGGCTATAATTTCTTTCTTCATTAAGGACTAATTCAAGGACAACTAAATGAAAGTGGAATAAAGACTTATAGAAGTGAATTATATGATTCCAATTAAGCTCTCATTACATCACTATACATAAATAACAAATACCATACAAAATTAATATAACATTAAACTTTTCTATGAATAAGCATCAGAAAGAACGTAAATAGAATTGATTTATCAGATCAACTTACATTTCCTTTCAACTCCAGCTCCTGAATATTATTTAACACCACATAAAACATCTCATACCATGGCAGATAGCTGATAAGGAATCAAATCAGAAAAAGTGATGCTTTACAGAATAGAATGAACAACTATACATAAGATTCAAATAAATGTTTGAAATATATAATATGCTATAAGCAAAATATAATTCTGCATTTAACATTCAAGTTCTTGGTTTACTTAAGGTAAACGTAACTCATGATGTTCACAAAATAGACAATTTTCACACCCTTCTCACTGACTGATGCAAAGTTAAAGTCTCTCTCCTCACATGGATATCATAAAAAAGGTTTTCCTCAAATGCAACTACAAAAGGGCACTCTGGCAAGTTTTAAGAGAAAATGTTTTCGTAAAGATATATTGCATATATTGGAATTATATAGCAAAAGCTCATGGTTTATTGATACAACACTGAAGTCCTTAAAAGACTGAAAGATGAAAGAAAACCTTTGTGAGTAGCATATAAGTATCTGGTGATGTGTCCTTATCATGTACTCATTAAACAATATCTAATTCAACAAGTTTCATTTACACTGACTGCAGAAGGTTGCAGTCTGTTAATTACATACACTTGCTAAGGGTCCTAACATGAATAATATTGAAAGCACAAAGATTCTGATGAAGCTGAGACAACTTGCAAAGATGCACAGACTAGCAAATGTGTAATCATATGACTTTTAATGCAGGACATCATCACAACAATCCTCTCAATGACTTATTTTATGTGCTAAGTATGCTATGATCTCCAAAACAACACCCTGACAGAACCAACTTTATTCTACTCTAAGATATTCACATTTTTTAGGACTGTCCTCATTACCAGCTTGATTCAGTCTGCAGTTGTCATCTGTCATATTTTGCCATAAAAAATTGTTGACCATTGGCAACTACACTGATGAATACTGTGCAACTTTGAAGTAACATGACAGCTTTCATTGCCCATACTGCATTGTACTTTTTGCTACTCAATTGATGAGAAAATACCAGTGTATGTTTCAACTTCATATCCAAACTTTCAGGTCAAGTTAAGCTACAAAAAATACTGTATCATAGTAAAACTACCCACATACATACTAACCTGATAAGACAGATGCATGATGGTGCATGGGGTGGGTATCGGCAGAATCCAAATCTGAATTTCCCATCAATGTCAGTTAATACAAATGTAAAATATTGTACACCTGGGCTGAGAACAAAAAAGACAGATATGGATAAAATAGTTTTTTGTGGTACAAAACAAGACGCTTCACGAAACAATGTGTACTTAAAAGCTTTTTCGTCAATACTCCTCAGAGTACTAACGTCAGAATGACCGCAATGAAGTGTGTGAAAGAGTATACCCAAATGTATTTTTGAAAGAGCCTATCAGAATCTGGACTGCCTGAATGGTTTGTGTTTTTGAACCAATCAACATCCTCTAAAACAAGATAAATAGATATGGATAATGATAACACTGTACATATACAGATGGTACGAATATAACATCAGCAGCTACTTTGATATTAGGGCTTCTCAATTCTATGATACCTTTTAAGGCAAGTTTGGTTGTGTAGGTGGGCAATAGATGAACACTTTTGGCTCCATATATTACATATTACATTATGTCTGGCACAAATCTCTCTAGTCCTACAGCCTAATATAACTGAATGAAACAAGCACAGTTTCCTGGACTGTAGTCTATTAAGTAGAAAAACATACAAATTGAGCAGAAGTTATAAAAGATTACAACAAGCGTCTTTAATGCAACATAGCCAGGATGAAACAATCCTTGTTGGGTAATGTAATGGCATTTGGTAATGAAGAAATCTAAAACTCGACTAACTTGCTGATGTTCTTAACTAAATTGCCTTCAGCAAACAGTTTGCAAGCAATCTCTCATTTACACAACATAGTCCTTATTTAAATCATTGCAATTTAAATAATTGTGAAGGTTTATTTTAATATAACAAATAATTACCTGTCAGTTTGACATGGGTAACAGAACCTTGGCACTTGCTTCAATGTTGCCTCCTACAAAAATACAACAGTACAACAATAATAACTATAGAAAAGGAAAGAGCATTAAGCTAATTACTGAAATTTACTCTGATTCAAACAAATCCTATATAGTACATCCTATGGAGTTTTACAAGGACTTTAAAAGTGAAAGATCAATTTATATTTATACCTATACTCAACCTGTTACTATGTTAAACAATAATTAGCTATGGCATGAATAATGTGAAAATGACAATAAGTGAGAAATGCTTCACTGTATGGTGGGCATGGGACAGCAATGCAACAGCAAGGTATAAAACATCAAAATTTTAGTTAATAGGCTAAGAGAAAACAAAAGATACTTGAAAAGAAAATGTATAACTGGTGTTTTAAAGTATTTGAAAGAATGCTACTTATTGGCAAAAGGAAAACATGAAAAAGGACAGTTAAACAGAATATACAGAGAAAAGGAGCAAAAGGAGATGACATCTTTGATAGAAACAGCTACAAAGCTCTAATAAAACATAAAAGACAATACGTAATAATAATCTACCTTTTCTTCAAATTCCTCTGGGTAAAACCTTTTAATCAATGGTTCTGTAAGTTGGGAAAGATGAATAATCCATAACAATACACTTGTGACAAAAGAAATATTGAAGCAGTATACAATTTGTCTATACAAAGAGCTTATGTAGAGTCACTTTAACTGACCAAAACAATGTAACTGTTATATATATACATTGAATCATTACTATCCTCTAACTATGCAGTTGGTAACTACAAAAGCAATGACAACACGAGCCTAAGAACTTTTGCCCCCCTAATTAAAGAACAACATGAATCTTACTTGTTTGAACTTGAGATATACATCTATCAAATTTTCAGCAAACCATTTGTGTATATACACCATTGTCCGTTTTATATACATGAATAGGGAAAATACTAAATATCTTTTGACTAAATAAAAATACCATATCTGATAAAAGCACGATAATTAAACAAACAAAACAAGTATCTATCTACTTATTTGTTTATCTATATGTATGTAATTAAATTAGTGTAAGTAGAAGCTACTACTTTCAATTTACATCACAAGTTTAATGCTAATTCCAACAGCAACCACAATCAATCTCTTTCAAACAAATGTATCTATGCACTGTGAAGAATTAAAATGATGCCAGATTTATCTCATGATTTGACATATGCTGAATAACTTACCTTCCCCTTCTTCTGGTGCAAGAACCTCAATAAAGGATTCCAAAAGTCTTGGTGGTGGTAATCTGCAATGAATGCATACAACATTTTATTTAAGCTCAAGAAATCTATATAAACTTTGATACCTATTTCCAAACACTCATAAAAGATAATTGGCACTAATACATTTATGAGCTTGTCAAACTGGGTCATAAAATCATCAAAATCATACATTGAAAATACAATATTATATACATGTGCTGCGGTGGTCCAGTGGAAAGTTCACTTGCCTTCTATGCTAGAGGGTACGGGTTTGATTCCTGGAAGGGCCATTGGTGATGACTGGAAGGGCATCCAGTCTTAAAGTGCTCTATGCCTCAGCAGAAGTCCCATATATATGGACATTGCCCTAGCCCCTGTTAAAGGGGAGTACAAGGCGTAAAAACGGATTAAAATACCCAGAAAAAACAAAAGGTAACAAATAGT
>JAAAKM020001503.1:0-14570 GCA_010016025.2 Alatinidae sp. Z8VKAUB7J3 | reverse complement strand
TAAGTTTCTCTTACACAAAGAAACATTTGAGTGGTCTAATTGCCTATGAAATAATTGGAAGCCGTCGTAACAGTTAAAACTTCTTGAGGTATTTTTAAGATCCTATTCAAGGTGAAGATGTGTTAATGACGATCTCAAAGCATGGTCATCATTAAGTGGATACGTGAGAAAGAGAAAACAAACCACTTACAGCTGACAGAACAGACCACACTTCGAGACTCGAAAATCCAAACAAACAAATATCTGCACGAAAGGGTCGATAATATAACTTGTAAACGCCTTGTTCTGATTGAAGTGTTCGAAGCATGTGGAAGATTCGTCTCTCCAATGCGTCATTATTGGATAATATGAAACTCTTGCACCCAATTAAAGCAGTTTCAAACGGAAAGGATTTCAATGAATTTGAAACGGCTTTGAACTTAGAAACAATATTGACTCAAAGATTCTGTATCGTTTTTCAAGATCAAAGATCGATAAGATGTCAACAGTAGAGAAGATAAACACATCATGTTCAGATGTAGCCAATCTTATCTGTTCTTTTTATAACCTCTGTGAATTTCGCTTTGTTTTCTTTTAAATTCGAACAAGAGTTTGAGGTAAAACACACGAGATGTTCCTTTCTGAAGTTACTGTTAGTCTACATCGGGTCAACTGAAACCGAACTTTTGCTTCTAAGTGTTGACACACGATTACATTTGTGTTTGCATCACTTTGGGCTGCATATGGTCCCTGAAAGAAATAAGATTTATTGTTTGGGATGACCTCAGCCGCCTTCATGTTGCTTACACTTTTTGATGAAGTTGTGTCGCAGAGCCACCACTAATATATACTCTCGTATTACACGTATTTCTATTGAAGAATATAGCTTAAAAGATCACAAGACCTGAAAAGAGTAAACATTAACAACGTCTTAAGAGTCAAAAGGCCAATGTAGGTCTTATACTAGGAACATTTCATGGCTTGTAGTGATGTAAATTACTGCAGTAAGTGAATGAAAATCTTTGTGTGGATATCACAGAAGCTTTGCCTATTTTTCCACAATTAAAAAGTTCATTTTCCCCCTTGATACTACATTTAGAAACTATAATATTAAGAATATTGCAAACTATAATATTAAGAACATAACGTTATTATTTAGAGTTAAGACCATAATAAGAAATTTTGGCCATTTTTAAATAGCCAAGAACATTTTTAGCACTAACCATTACGGATTTTCTACTTAAAAATACGTTTCGTGATACGTAATACTTATTGCAGATGCATTAGTAAGTACATTATTTTGACAATAAACATCCTCTTGGAAACTAGTAGTTCCTGTTTTGACTATCTTTCCGGAACCTATACCGCTAAGTTTTTTGTACAGTTACGTCGATGAAATTTTTGTTGAATGTAATAAGAATATAAACTAAATATCACGCTATGGTATTTGCAAGAATAGAAAATATATGCAACTTGATGAACGATCATGCATGGGTAGCACTTTGGCTTCCCTTCTCTTTGCTCTTTCCGTTGTGTTTGTCTTTTCCCTCCTCTTTGCTCTTTCTCTTTTCTTCGCTCTTTCCCTTCTCTTTGCTCTTTCCTTTTCTTTGCTCTTTCCCTTCTCTTTGCTCTTTCCCTTTTCTTTACTCTTTGCCTTTTCTTTGCTCTTTCCCTTCTCTTTGCTCTTTCTCTCTTCTTTGCTCTTTCCTTTCCCTTTCCCTTCCGATTTCCCCTTTATGACATTCAGAACTTCTTACCAATGGGGAATTTGAATTTTCATGTTAGTTTGTTTCCAACTTCATTTTTATGAAACACTGAACTGCCACTGGTAGGAAAACAGAAATCGTAGAAGCTCTGGAATTGGACAGTATCCTTCTATTAAATGATTTATCCTTCGGATTGCATTGCAATCATGCCTGAAACCCCGTAAAGGGTTACCATTGCCTGATAAGATCTTCACGGGGGCTAACCCGACCCTTTCAGGTCTGATGAACGATCATTCTATTCCCCCCATAGTCAGTGTCATTAAAAGGCGCCATCAATAAAGGCCAACGGACGAGGGCCGATGGGCGAAGGACTACAAACGAACATCGGAGGATTAAGGCCATGGAATTAAGAACTGCCATATACTATTTGAAATTAAAAGGCGGCGTGGACTTTTCAAACAGGTACATATTGGCACATACATTTATATGTTTATTTTTAATGGTGCTAATATTTCATCAAATTTAGTATGTATTTTGTTTCTTCACAATTCATTTCATAACAATACAGGTACATCTGGGCTTTTTATTGCATGCTGCAAAGGCAATTATTTCATTTACGGGAAAAATCATCACTACATTAACAATAAAAGATAACACTAATGGAAAAACAAGAATAATATCAGCAGTAACAACAATAGTACAATATCGCTAACAATAATATAGCAATAATAAAATTAACAATAACAATAATAAAAAGTAACAACAATAAAAATAGAAACAACAAGAACAACAATAAAAATAAGAACAAATCAACACTACAACAATGCCACAATGTTAAGAATATAAACCGTATTAAAAATAAAAAAACATCAACCTTAGTAACAATAAAAAAATGTCAATAGTAGCGGTATACTGGAGAATTCCAAGTTACGTTGGCTATTCATTTTCATAAATAAATTTAGGTAGGATAAATAAACCGTATCACTTAACACTATTTAAGCAATTATCAAGCAATGACGTAGCTGTTGTGTTTAAAAGCGACTAATCGTAGATGTTTGTTATTCTGTTTTTAGCAACTGACATGAAACGTTCTAATGTTTGACGCTAAAAAGCTGCCCTTCCCATCAATGAAGCTTTTGTCGTATCCTGCTTGTTGAACTTTTCAGTACGACTACTAATCTCGTCTAATGTCAATACTTACGTCACTTTTATCTGCTTTCGTGTGCCTCTTTGTGGGAGAACTTTTTCATTTTCAATTTGCGTTAAGACTTGAGACCTACGTTTATGCTCAAAAGTATTGAATTTGTCAAGACTTCTAACTGGTAAAGTTTTCAGTACCCGTACCCTTTCATTGCTAACAGAGATTCTTGGGAAATTTTGACAGCTTTATGTACTTTCTTCCCTTTACACTGGTGATGGAACCAAGAGACCAACAGTGTTTATTGCTTCCCACTTTTCACAAACTCATGCATTTTCCCCTACTCCACTTTCACTTACTTATTGTAGATTCTAGTTGATTTTGTTGGTTGATGTTGACCTGCCAATGTTTCACAAGCTATACTCTTTTGATATTTGCTTTCACGGTACAAAATGTCTTTGACGACTGGTAGTTGCCTCACTTTTACATTTTAAACCCCCCATTTCAGCGACGGTTAGTTTTAAGGGTTAGCAAGTGAAAGTGGAGCACGTCTTCAGGGGGTGGAGGGAGGGCGCCACCTATCAATCACCAGATAATACTGTCCAACTTTTGTAATCGAGATTTGAGAAAGGCCTCTCTTTTTCACTCCTTTCCTTTCTTCTTTCCCTTCTTTACTGTGTTTTCTTTGTTCTCTTTGCCAGACCAAAACATTACTTAGCTGAAAATTGGTAACGACCGAGTCGGCAAGTTATGGAACATATGAAAGTCTCAATAACCTCGGAGTATCATTTCACAGATAGTGACTCTGAGAATGCTTTACTGAATACAAGAAATACACCTTTGTACATTGGCATTGTTTTGGCATTGCGCTTTACTCTAATTTACTTGTAGGTCCCTTGCTCTACCAGTGTTGTGCCTGTTAGCTATGAAATTTGACTGTAAGAAGTGATTTGTTCCTCACCTCAAAAATGATTTCAGAATATTACATTAGTAGAGGCTGCTCGCCAAAGCTGGCAATTCTATTAATGGACTAAGCTACTAAGAGTCTCGATGTATGCCGCTTAGAAGTGTCCTAGTAGATGGCAGCTTTGTATGGCTAGAGTGGGCAATGATGCCTCCAAACGTTGGCCATATAATGTTTTCTTTGGTATACAAATCAGAGGTAACAATGCACAAGAAGGAAAAGAGTTCGGAAGAGTCTCATGGCAAAAATTAATTTTCAGAAGATCTTGAAGGGAAAAGAATAAGTGAAGTCTTATGATAATCTTCCGGTCCCCACTTTTAAATTGGTGTCCTAGATCCCTGCTAAAGAGCTGCTGGCTACATGAGAAATTTAAAAGTATTTTGAAGATTGTATAGGAAATAGCATGGCTGTGTGGCGGACAGGCCATTTTACTACCCCAGGCGCGCGCGTTTACTTTGCGAAACTGTCTGTGGTCACTGGTCATCACGAACTCAATGTCCTACTGTAACAGAGGCAACAACTGCAGCTCAAAAGCTTCGACAGTTCTAGCCTCACGTAAAGAGGGAAATGCCTCATTTCTTACTAAATGCGAAAAAGGTCTAAGTATCTGTTTATGAGATAAGGTTTCCTTTTATAGACATCTCAATAAGTCGATCCATTGGTTTATTTAATTACATATGTCCGTCGCATGGCCTTATTGACTGAGGATCCAATAATTCAAAGCTGTCATTGCACTTGCCTTAAAAGTAGATATCATTGACTAATGATATTGTCGTGGCTTGTAACTTATCTGTTAAAACCACAATGATCCATCATCTTAAAGTACCTAACGCACTGATTCCAGCTATTAAAAAGAACCCTAGAGTAGCTTAAATCCTTAATAAGAAACGTTACTGTGTTTGACAGAGGATACCTCAAAGTTAAAAGGCCGGTCTAACACTTGCTTAGGTCCATGAAGGCAAAACAATGCCGGGGAAGTTTCCAAGATTTTAAGATAATCTGGCCAAATTTGGCTGCCTGAAACGTTTAGTTTTGTCCATGAAGACAAAACAATGCCTGGAAAGTATCCAAGATTTTAAGACAATCTGGCCAAATTTGGCTACCTGAAACGTTAGTTTTGTCCATGAAGACAAAACAATGCCCGGAAAGTATCCAAAATTTTAAGATAATCTCGCCAAATGTAGCTACCTGAAACGTTTAGGACACAGTAAACACTATTTACTAGTGTCTTTTCCTTGAAGAATGATCTTTGACGAGCTGTTCTTTACTGAATTAGGTCTTTAACGCAACTATAATGATCTCAGAAGAGTCTCCTGTAGTTACCCCTCCCACTCCTTTGGTGTTCCCTTGAAAGGGGCCCTATTTTTGAGTAACCAGGTAATCGTACAATCTACAGGAGAGTCAGTTAATACTGCACCGTATGCTCTTCATCAAGATCGATGCCTTGAAAAAAACGGAGTTCCTTAACCAACTCTGCAACCGTTGTAACTATTCACTAGGGCTTTGGACTAGCTTTGACAGAACTCTTAGGTCGTACTGTTGATGAAACTACATATTGGATAAAATTATCAAAAATCAAAGAAAATACCTCAAAAAGGGAAAACTACACCTTGAAAGTCTATGTGCGCTGTGTTAAATTCTTTTCCCTTTACACTTTACCTTCTGCATTGATTGCCTCTATATGATGGGGAAGAAAGTGTAAATTACGTTCACGTGAAAATCGAAAGTTCATGGTCACCAACGATGGCATGTACGGATATGCATAAATCTTCAAACATTCCAATGCCTTAACCCTTCGTTAGTTTACCCAGATTTACAACTACTATTAAGAATTTTATTATATGTTCAAGTGTTTGTGACCAACAGCTATTATTTACCATAAATTATTTGTAAGTGCACAATACTTTTATAAATTAATCACTATTTCTCCCCTGAAATTTAAGCTGAATTTTGACTGCAAACATTTTCTGTGTCGTTTTAAAAGCTAATGTGAGAGTCAACAGATTCACACGCGAAAATGGACCCTCATAGGCATCATAAGCCATCAGAAGTGTAAGAAGTGATCAAAAGTAGTCGGAAGTAATTAGAAGTGATCATAAATCATCAGACTTTATTAAAAGTAATCGGAATCATCCAGAAGTAATACGGTTTTAATGAATATAGCAGTCACATTAAGGCTTACAATGCTTAATGCTAATAAAATTGAGCCCTGCGTGAATTAGTATTTACCATAAAGGTCACCACGCCCTAATTAATTTAAACCTTGTGATAGTACCTTTACTGCTGTTGATATCCAGATATGTAGCAGATAGTGAATTACTTAAGATAAAACCCCGGCAAACCCCCCAAATAAGTGCTAGATTGATCATAAAGCTGGTACACCTCATACGTCAGGGACTGCCAATGAACGGGGACTAGCCTAATTTTGACTGTTGATTCTGATCAATGAAAGCCCCTATAATGACTTATCGTTCTAAGTAGATATCCTAACTGCTTCTAAGTGCAACAGAGGCCCCATCAAAGTTAAATGTCAGGTCTCCTAAAGTCATCTTTACCTGTTGATATCATCCAATCTGATAACTGGAATCTTTTAAAAATCTTTGAAATACTTTTGTCATAAAAAGTTTCCTGAAGTAGTCTTAAATCTAAAGATAACATTTATTTTGTCGTAAATCAATAGAAACAAACTTTTTTGTATCTGACGCCCCTGGTTATGCCATCAAATTTACAATTCTTACTCCTGATGAAATTGGCCATTTCCCAACATCGTCCGCCAAAGGTTTGAGGCTCTACTGCAGCTTATAGTAGTTGTTAAAAGAAGAGTTGAAAAAGTTGTCAAAAATACCGAGAGCAATGTTCACAAAACAGGGCATTTGGCTAAGACCCAACATCAAAGTTTCAAAAGAGAAAGGGGCATCTTGGGTATTAGGGGGTAAAACGTGACATAGACCTCGGAAAAGAAGAAGTTCTGCTGGCTATGTTAAGGAAGAAGTGAGTACAGAAGAAGAATAAGACAGAGACAGCATTACTGGATAAACAGAGAGATATCATGGAGAAATGGTGTAGACAGTGCAATTATAACAGCCATTATGAGAAATCCCCGTAGCTCTGGAAAGGGATACCGCATGCTGAAATCAACTGAGTTTCGACTGTAACTGCATATGAAACAGAAAGAGTAAATACTAGAGTGCTACTAACTTATTACATTAGTTTTCCAAAGTTTCATCTCCCTGGTAACAAGCCCCATGACAGATAAACCATCTCAATATTGTACACCCGCACATGAAAAAAGATTCGTGTCTACGTCAGTCTAATAAGGCGTGAAAACTTGAGAGATGGAAAAAACAGATGTCACAGAATAACCTGAGTCAACCCCCCTGGAAACACGGAAAGGGGTTCTTGATCGCATGTTCATCAGATCTTTTCTTTCTCGATCAAAGATTATCACCTCGTGGGATATGATCCAGGTAAATATAGGGGTACAATGGTATCCAGTATTGACAGAATTTTTAAGGGAACTTATTAATAACAAAAAATAGGGGCTATGCGTGCATCGACATACGAGCAAGATGTTATTATTAGTAACTGCTCTTGGTATTTGATGTAGGAATAGATGTGGTTTGTACATCCAAGGAAGACATAAGGCAAAGAATATAAGAAGACTCGATCGAACATAGGATTACCATGAGTCGCTGAGCGAATAGTGAACCTGGGTGTGGTAAATACAGATGTTTATCACCTTTTATTCCATGATGTTTTGGGTACACGCGACAGGTAAAAGTTTCGACGGGGGCAGTCTCACAGAACTCATGTGATGATGACTCGGCCAATGGAACATGCGAACCTCAACGAAAATTTAAACATACTTCATCGAACAGTTTAAAAATTCACACACGATCCTTATCCATGCAATAACATGTATTATATGCCTCATCGAACAGTAATATGAATTTCTAATTGTGAGGCGTAAGTCTCCTAATTTGTTGCAGATGACTACAGCAATTTTATGGGAAGCATAGCTTTATAATTAAAACATTCACGAGTTAGGAATACCCATTGGCCTTGCTGTCCACGGCAGAGTATCCTAAAATACATAAGCACCTAATTCATGCTCTATCTTTTCCTAACAAAATTTCTTTATGCTTTTTTCCAAACTTTTCCCAGTACTGTTAAAACTTTTTAGCACAAGGGCTTGCTTTCCTTTCCCTCCCAAGTAAAGCGGCGTAATACAGTACACAAAGAACTTAAAAACTGGTTAGAAAAATGTATCAAACTGCTTTTGGTAATCAATGCCGTTTGGTGGAAGGGCTAGTTCTCCAAGGATTAGGATCCAAGAGGGGTACCATAAGAGTTAAAGGTGCAAAAATGTAAGGGCCCCGTAGCAGACCTGGTATATTTAATCTGATCTCTAGGGACCTTCCACTATTTCCACGCTGAGGTCTCTACTTGCTCCCGGCGGCCCTGTCTAAAGTAACTATTGCTCGATAGAAAGGTCGAAACAGGACTGTCAGGAACATTATCATTCTCTATTCCTTGCTATTATTAAGAAGACCAGTCTAAAACCTTAAATTTAAAAAAAGCAGCTTAGCGAGAGAGAGTCTTTTCTCAATATTCGATCTTAATTTTCAACTAGATGGAAAAGCTGTTACAACTCGTCTTCATCCTCGGAAAATTGTTAAAATTTAACATGCGGGTAACTAAAGAATAAAGGGTATAGTATGGGACTCTTTCCTGGAGGAATGTTTCAACTGTGTCTCAGGGTCCTCCAGGTCGGACCACCCCACTTTAAGAATTATTATCACCTGCTCTTCTAAAGTAATGTACAATGATCGATCGTAGTTGAAGAATCTTGAGATCAGCTGAACAACGGATGAAAATCCATAGCTAAATAGTACCGATCTCTTATGGTATTGCTTTGACTTTGCAATTAGTTTTTAGGAAAAGGTGGATAATAAGTAGAAACTGCAGGACTGTTTGAATGTAATGTTCTCACATGTTTTAAAAGTCTCTCACTAATCTTCCTTTGTCACGAAGACGTTTCCCATAAAAGACGAAAACTCTCTGTTGACATGAAACTCGGTTTTCGATTTTCTAGTAAGTCTACCTTTAATAAATTTAAGAAATTGAATACTGCTTGGTTCCAAAAGAATGGCTTGAAATTTGATTAAATCGATGAATTTTGATAACCAGTAGATATCAAACTCAAAATGTCCCTGTCCTACTCTGTGGTCATTATTTTTAATCGGTAATAAAGGCGTAAATTGGTCTAAACTTTATCGAGATACATATGGCTGCGAAATTCTTTATATTCTTAAAATACTTGACAAAAATAGACTAGCCTGGGAATGGATTTGCATCTACAATCACGCCGGTTTTCCTTTTCACGCCCGGTCTAATCCGTTAGCCTGTAGGGCCGTTAATGAGAAACATGAAATATTATTTAGGCGATAACGGACCGAGAAGGAGGTAGTGGTAGTCTCTCTAAAAGTTATTTGTGTTTGGAGAACCCAATTACGAAAAAAGCCCTCTAAGATCTTAGTCAATTTGTAAGTTACGCTACATCTTAGTCAGAGCGACAAGTACTTTTTGTCCCAAAGTCAGGAGCAGATGGCTTCCTAGCTATTTGTTTACATAGACCGCGCCTAAGGGTCAACTGAGCCCACTGAAGAGGTACACTTATTGAGAAGCCTTTGTGGGTGCGATTTGCCGAGTTAACGGTTTGAAAAGAAATCGTAATTTTATATTTCCTAGTTCTTAAAGGCTTTTAACGTAAGGAATGACTAACATAGCAACTAATTAACAGTCAATTCTCAACCATTGAGAGGTATAAAGTAATTCTGGAGATTCCAAATCATTTCGGATCCTTAACGAACAGGACGATGTGTGGTTCCTTTGCTAATATCCTGTGGAGTGCAATCCAGCAGATTATACGCTTTCATTGTTTTACTTATATTTCTGACACTCTAGCATAAGCTCTTGGCCAGCTAACTAATACAAAGATCCATCGGTCGTATTTGATGGCTTTGCATAAAACTCGTTCTCCCAGTAAAACACTTGTCTTCTAAATTGCTCCTAATTTATAAACAAGAGCATAGTGGAAAATTAGATGATAAGCCGGAAACACGAAACTGTTTAAATTGCCCAACAATAGAAATAAATACTAGATCAACATCTGCAGGGGCAAAATCGTGGTAGAGATAGATTGGTACTGAGAAAGTAACACACATGGAGTGAAAATGGAGGCTGTGGGAGTAGTTCTTATGGGAAAATATTAAAAGGCAGTCGAAGGTAATTGATATAAGAGTGGCGTTTGTTGACACAGGAGTCTTGGTACATGTGTACTTATAGTCGATTTCATTAGACACAAAAGAGCCGACAAAGCAAGCTCTGATAAACTTGATTTGCTGACCATCCGACTCCGTCCAAATCTACCCCTTCATCGTAACACAAGCCTAATCCCCGCGTTATGATCAATTCTGAAGAACATGAGTCTCATTTAGTTAACACGTGTTATTTCGGACCTCAATATATTACAAACGATCATATAGCACACGAGTTTCATTACTTTAATTCATAATATCACTCATTTTATGTGCCTCAATGCGACATTCTTAGCATATACATCGTCTTATTGAAAGACGAGAGTGTAAACACTTTGGCTCAAACAACTGTCGTTAGACTTGTCACGTTTGAAGTGATTCTTGCTAGAGATTCTATTGTTACAGCAGAACGTATCTGAGTGGAAATTTGCTGATAGGACTTGATTGACGACTATTGTACATACAGAGGACAAGGCCATCTGAGGAAGGAGTTCGAACCAGAGCAGCATCTTCAAGCTTGGCCAAAAGATTGTCTGTGCAGTATGATCAACTCATAGTAGTCACCTGGGGCGGAGGACATTATATGCAACATACCATATCGCAAACCATCAGATTGTCACTAGATGGGATGTCAGAAATGACTGGAAATAAATTCACATCCACGTTTTGTTCGAATATCAGCGCACAAAAGCCCAAACCTGTGTTATCGTTCTCCATTGCTGGAATACTTGGGGAGGAATTGGATACTGATCAGAGGAAAGATATTTGCAGTCATAGCAGACGCATAGGTGCAGTAGATGAGCAGAAAGATAAAGAAGATCGACCTCAGAGTAAAGAGTCTTTAAAAAGCACAAGAGATGCCTTCATTGCAAACTTCCCTAGGTTTGAATGGCTGGATTGCACGAGATATAAGCCACCCAAAGTGCCTAGTAAGTTTAAACTATTGCTTTGCTTGGTTTTGTAATCTTTTTGAGTCCTTTGCTCTCTTTAAATGCTTTTGCATGCATTATATCATCTTATTTGTACGTCTTCTCGTTCCATATAGCCTATATGTACATGTCGGTAGCATACATTTAAAAGTGAGGTATTCCAAGCGCTATAAAAGAGACAGAGAACTCGAGACTGAAGTATTGAAACACACAAGTAGTTAATAGTTAGACGTCATAATTGTCACCTCTACAGAAAGAAACGGCCATCGGTAACTAAAGTGATTTGGGTTGTGAAAACTGCTAATTAGACATATTAGTTATAATCAACAATCTGGAAACAACTAGTAAAAACCCTTTGTTTGAAGCTGCAAAGACGATTTAGGACGCTGTTTAGCTCGTAAACTCTACCTTGCACAAGTCTCAATGTTTAGACAATACCTCTCATCTGTTTACTATGCACTTCGGCATTGGATATCCTCGTCTAGACTCTTTTCTCTAGTTTGACAAATGTTTACCTTTATTTCATGCAGAGGTACTACTACCATCAATCTGTTGATAAAGCTTTTGGGTTCTTATTTACCGCTCTGACGGAAATACTGTACCATCAAGGATTAGAGCAGATCTGATTCCGTTCAAAAAGTGATATCCGTGTAACATCATTTATCCGTTTGCTCTATCCTTCAAGAATCAGACCAAACACGCAATTTTTCAAATCAAGAACGAAATAAATTGCTATGTGCTAAACGAATTTTGTAATTCCATTGACTATTTCGATACAACATTCTAAAACTTAAAGCAGTAATGATATTTCCAACATTAGACTTCGGTGTGAGAAGTAGGCCTACTTCTTTCAGTCGTTGTCACTTCTTGAAGACTCAGTCTATGACAAGCTCATTAAGTTATCTATAGGTTCTGATAATTCGAGCTATTGTAGAATTGTCAATCTACAGTTATATGCAATGTATGTACTTAATATCGGCTTTAAAAGAAAGGAAATACAGGAGCGAAAACTTTTCATGATTCAGCTAAACCTCTCTCAGCAAAGGGAGATTTAATAAGATGATAGTTCTTAACTTTCTCTAGCTCACTTCTTAACGATTTAAAGCATTTGAAAAACGTAGTCCGTTTTGAGCTCATTATGCCAAGGTAAAGTTCTGATATTTAATTCTGAAAAAATTGTCACCCCTCAATTTCATTTGTCTTGTTGTTAGCACAAATGCTTAAGTGGTCACATTTGTTTCATGCAACCTTTATCCGCGAAATGTACTACGTCTTAGAAATAAAGGTTATATAGCTACAAAAGTGTCTCCTGTAACTTTCGTTTAGAACCTGTAAGTATAGTTCAACCCATCTGCAATGTCATCAGGGCTTCAAAAGTTCTGATAACCTGCTTGCGAACAAAGGTGCTTCTCTACACTTTCGTCTCTCCTTCAAGATCAATCACTTGAAACTCCTTACGTTCTGTTTATGCCCTAAACTTCATCGGAAAAACATCCTACAAACTAAGGAAGGATCCTATGATTTGACTGAAAAATGTAGCAGTCTCTCGTTTGGAGCCATAATTCTAACGGGGCTTCTTACAAGCTCACAAGAAAGGTCTCTCAATAAGTTCCTTGATAAAGCGATTGGTTGGAAAGCATAAAAAAGGTTTTAACTTCCCAATCGTTGACCATCGACTTTCCTCTTGATGTCTTGGTAAGCCTAAGGCAAAGAGTGATACGAACAAGGAAACCTACTTGGTATATTGCTTTTGCCAACGACTTAGCTTCACCAGGATTTAACCTCATAAGGATATTCTCACTTTTAATTAAACACACCTTTTCCATGTTAACGTATCTTTAACTACACTTTTGATTAAAAGGTAGCCTAACTTTCTCTTGCTTTGATCGGGCCATCGCTCTGAGGCTCTCCCTCTTCGTTTTCATGTGGAAATGTTTGATTCATGCTTGTGATGAAGGTAGTAAGAGGTAGAAAACCTAAAGCTGCTCTTCATGCAATATGTAAATGCTATAAAGAGAGAAAAAGGAATAACCTTGTAACAACAGTTGGCTACAAACCATCCCAATGTAAAAGATAGAGTATATGTTAGATTTTCAAAACGTTTTTCTTAGATTCATGGAATTTTAGGGTCAAAAAAAGTCATTTTAAAGTTTTGACATGTTTCATACTTACTTTTAGTTGCTTTGGGATTAAATGTAAATTGTATGCCTACTATCGGCGTGCATGGAAAGGACTTTAGCTCATTTAATTGACGAGATTTTTGTACTCCTCCACCCTCTATACAGACTTGGTTATTTTTTATCTTTTATTATTTAATGAGTAAAAAAATTGCATTTGCTCTCAGACGAGATGTACGTCTAGTACTTTACCGAGTTTAGGGTAACAATTGGTGTTTCGTAATTATGGGATATAGGCTGTCGATGATCGAGGACTTCATTGAAATTCAGCCCAAACACGAGATCTTATTGCTCACCTATCTGTCAGAGGAAGCCTTACAACACCTTACACTTATTTCCTGTAGGCAAAACTCAGTTACTTCTCTCACATTGGTTACATAAATTTATGCTACATATTTTCCTGTTTGTTACATCTGCAGTATCTCCTATAATACAAATTTAAAATAAGGGAAAGATGACCATTGCTACCCAATTTCTGCTAATTACATTAGACGAGAGACACTCAAAACCTTACTAGGAAATAATGCCTTCAAATGAAGGTATTCACACTCAGTCTTTGAATTCTCAAGGAAAAATATATTTTTCGTCAATACGATCATAGAAGTACTTTACCTGAAGTTTGTTTATAAAGGTATATAAAATGCAGTCTAAAAGTTTTAGTTGCTGTATTGTCATCTGTTAATTGGATAAGTACTGCAGAAAGTATGTAAACGTTTGAAGAAAAGTTTTGTTGTATTATTCATGAATTCCAATGGGTTTAATTTTTGTCTTAACAAAAGTTGTTACGTTGCCATAAAATATGCTTTAGACAGGTATTTTAAGATACTCTTGAATCTCCCTTTATATTTAATGGCATTACAAAGTACATTTTAGCTTTCTCAATTCTGTTCCTTTGTCTGGCCAATTTATACTTACTCTTTACCAACGGTAAGGATCACACTATACATTTTTAATACAGCTAGATAGCATATGTTTTACTTTTAAATTTGGAGACCATAAAAAAATAAATTAACACCTTCCAGGTTTTCAACAAGGAAATAGTTTCTAACCCCTCTGATTTTATCAGTTATTAGCATTATGGATTTGAGATATCTGTCTACATATTATGAAATGGATATCGATGATTTATAAAATACGCTAACAGGATAAGTGATGAAAGCTAGCACGCCTTCTTGATACTACACTAAGGAACGTCCACTTTCCTTGAATTTTGAAGAGCTTGTAAACGGTAGAGCATTTTGCTCTAACTATGCAGAGTGTCTGCAACTACACTACAGAACGCCTCTATCTATCTATCTATCTATCTATCTATCTATCTATCTATCTATCTATCTATCTATCTATCTATCTATCTATC
>JAAAKM020001501.1:3232-14575 GCA_010016025.2 Alatinidae sp. Z8VKAUB7J3 | reverse complement strand
TCTTTCTTTCAAAATCGCTGATATCAAAACAAGGAAGCTCCGCGTAATACAGTAACACAAGTTACTGAGAATATTTCACTTCTTATTTCAACAATCTCTTCCATGGTACAAATTGTTGTGAGTTCTAATCCTAAACTAACAAGAATAGCAAATCCTTGCTAGTCAATGACTTACATAACTTAAAGCATTACCTAGCAATTATTATTACTATTGCGTGATATTTCTTGTAACTTAGTAAATTCTATTACTATTACTATTATTATTATTATTATTATTATTATTTATTCCATTCCTACAGTTGTTGCACACCTCTGTTCAGGAACCTGCAATCTAGTAAACCATATTACACAAGGATTGTGCAATGTTCTGGATATTGCAGTCGGTGTACTCAGGGCCGCAGAAGCAGTTTCTGGATGGATAAACTCAGCTATACAATTTTTACTACAGATGTTCCTGGTACACAAGTATGAGAACATCTTTGAATTGCATTTTGTTTATAATGATATAAATTCAAGAGAACACTTTATAATGCTCTGCTAGCTGTAAACAGACTTTCTGTTATTCTTCAAGTCCACTTTGAATTTTATTTTAAATTGCGTCCATTTTCAGCAGTATTTCTCATAATAATTTGGTATCGTGAGAACACATCAACCTAGACAGTTATTTCTTAAAATCTCTCTCCCTCTTGATGGTAAGAGACTTGCTCTACAATGGTAGCATACGTAAAAACAAATCAGAGCAACGAAATTTGACCTCTAGTTTCAAGATTTTTCATTGTGCAAAGTTTGTACTTATCTCTTCAGCAATTATCGACTCGGATGCGTTTCTATCGTCATGTTTTTTCGCAATATTTCAAGTCGTTAAGATTATACCACTCGAGAAGTTTATAATACGAACATTTAAAATACAGTGCAGTCAAAGATGTACGGTCGGCTGTAACGACGAGTTTCATATTCATCTACGTTTTAGCATAAATTAAACCTAAATGTGTATACAAAGTAAGAAATTGTCAACAGAAAAGCTGTAACACTCAATAGCACGACACATCAGAAGTACGGAACAAGACAAATACCTGATGAAGTGATGTTTTTACAAAGTAAACAATGACTACATTTTAGCGGCTGCTTTGATCACTCTAATTGTCACTTTATGGCATGGGCATACTGATGGGGAAGACGTACTAAATTAGACAGAAAACGTCTTCAGAGCATAGAGCAGAAACCTTTGATTTATCAAATTCATGTGGATTATTCCTTTTTTTATAAATGATGTTGTGCAGGTAATCAAGATCAGCTTCAAAGATGTATTGGTGTTCGAAAAAAGGTTTCGACTTGGATGTACTTTGATGGCACAAACTCTCGAACTTCTTTCCAAGGCCTCTGCTGTAACTCCACGAACTATTAAAGTTCAGTCAAATTTTAAATCTTGTCTATAAGTCATTTAATTCAAGAACAATATTGACTAACGAAGGATTTCTTAATGCTACAAAGATTCTAAAACAAGGCTCAAGTTTTTCTTCAAAGTAATACTTCGTATTTTAATGTCATCTTACAAGTATTAGCATTAAGAACAGGGGACAGGATTAGTGTGTGGGCTTCAGACAATTAATCTATTCAATAATAGCAAGGTTCTTTATTATCCATTACAACGTCTTCAGGAAAGGAACGTGAAAGGTAAACTACTTCACTAAAAGCAACAAAGGAGTACAAAAAAACAACAGAACAATGGTGGTCGTTTCCTGGAAAGACTGCAAACGTTCATTACACGTTTCTGCTTGCTGAACGAGTGCCAGTTATTGTTGTCGTTGCAAAGTTTAATCTTTCTTATAACCAATGCCTTCAACGTCGTCATCTGAGATTGTCCTGTTATTTCTTTTGCTACAACTGTGCTTGTTCGACCTAGCTCCTATTGAAGAGATGCTTTTTCACTCGCTGTAATCTCTTCATTTTGTATTTGTAATATTGAATTAGTTGATGTCGATTCATTTAACCATCACTTTACGCAGAACAGAGAGAGATATGACTACTTCTTTCCCAAACGACTCTTCAATTGCAACGTTTCGAGACTAGCATCTCCAGATCTTAGTCATTGAAGTTTTGATCGTTTTGGACACTAAGCAATATGTAGCTTTAAGTTGCATCAACATGGAGTAACCGTTTGGAGGCTTAATATCCTCTTTTATAAATCGTATTTAATTTGGTAGCTTTACTCTTTGAGCTTGGCCATACAATAGAAAGCGTAACATATTACCTCTCGTTCTACTATCTCGTTCTAATCAAGATCAGCGTGTTATGATAACTCCCTCTTGAACTTTTATCTTGTTCTAGTCCAGCCCTTAACAAATTATCAGAACTGACTTTTATGGATTATCTCATTCTAGTCGAGCCCTTAATATGTTATCATAACTCTATTTCGATTGCTCTATTTTAGAGTAAAGTTCGAGTTTGGTCTTGGTAAAAAGTTTAATGGCTTCATCGTGGGAGCAGAAATCGATTTGACACTTTTCGGAAATCGTATGCAGTTTGGATTTCAATTCAACGCACAGGATCCTATAGGTAGTGTAATTGGTGCCAAGGATACAGGAATGTCCAGTTACAAGAATGGAGTGAAACAAGGACGAAATGGTGCTACAGGAGATGTGTATGATCCCCCTAATCCATTCTCAGACTTTGATTTGTCAAGTAAGTTTACACTTATCAAATAACATATTCCATTCTCTACTCTATTGTTCATGTTCTCCAATACTATCTCACACTATACCATAACATGCCATGGTATTTTTTACTGTGATGCACTACATTATGTTGTCTTATACTACAATTTTCTTTGCTACTCTATGCTATTCTGTGCTACTTTATGCCTACTTTAGATTATTCAAAATTGGACTATAGCCTTCTGTACTATCCTCTCATATTGCCTTATATCCTGTCCTTTACTTACTTTACTTTTCTTTAGTATACTATGTTATGTTATGTTATTATTATTCTTAGGTATGCTATACTATAATGTACTATACCATACTATACAACACTATGCTACACTACACTATGCTATACTATACTATACCATACCATATTATACTATAATGTACTATACTATACTATACTATAATGTACTATACTATACTATACTATACTATACTATGATGTACTATAGTATACTACACTATACTATACCATACCATACTTTACTTTGCTTTACTTTGCTTTATTTTACTATATCATATTATACGAAACTATTTGCAAAACTAACTACCTCCTGAAACCAGTATTAGTGTCGTGCTGGTAGGAGTTATTAAACTTGAAATTAACTTGGTTTATTATTGTAAACATTACGCCGTCTTAGATATTCGACAACGAAATTGATTTATGCATATTATATCAATAAGTTGACCTTAATACAGAGGTATTAAGGGAGCAATTCATGTTTCAGCTAAAAGAAATACCATAAAGAAATATTTTAAAGAAAATTGCACAGGGGTGCAGATAAGGATGTGCAACACATTAATTACCTTTTGTCAGGTAGCTGGAAACTGGCAAACAGAAATGCTATTACAGTACATAGACTTACCTGATTATAATGGCTAATTAATGAGCATCATTTGAACTTCTCTGACAGCCAGGTGTAGTTGCTTATTTGTTGTTGAAGGCAACCTTTCATCACAAACTGAGTCTATATATCTCAATTAGGGGGGAGGGGGGGTCAAATGGATTAAGATTATTAGTTTCGCTGACTTATCTAAAAAAACCAATAATAATGAGTTAAAATTTGAGATCGTCAAAAGTAAACCTCTGTATGCTTGTCTCGTGCCAGTCCATTGTCCACGGAACATATTTGACTCAGCTTCCATTCTGAGTTGCTGGAATCTCCGGCAGCCTATCCAATCGATTGCTTAAATACTTGAATTAACAAATGGTAGGACACTTTTGCTTTGTACTTATACCGGTCCTTTGGAACTGTGCATGGGAAAATTAGATGAGCTACCTATTTATGAAATTGTCTTAAATGAACGCTATTAGTAACATGAACGTCTATGTAAGGCCTATAGTGAGCAATTAGTCAAGATGCTTCATATTGGCAAACTCATTACTGTTTAGCTATTGTAAAAACTTCCGGAGCTCCTATGTCGGTTGAGTAGTGACTTACGGTTATCAAATAAAGTACAGTCTTGTTGCATTTCGATATTAACAGTAGGATTGATTGCGACATGTATTAAAGAGAAAAGGTTCAAAAGAAATAGAGGATTTAAAATTTTAGTTTGAAAAGAACACTAGAGAAATAGAAAATATGTCACCACCGGGGATCGAACCCGTGATACTTTTTAACTTGAATGGGCTTTGGATTGATGACGGGCTGGAGGGCAGTCCTTCCTTGGTCAAATCAGATGGCGCAGAGAGGCTGGTCTCCAATTGCGTTGAGCTGAATGTCGATATCCACCGGTGGATGATTGGGAGCCAATCTGGCAACTAGAGAACTAGAGTATGTTAACATGGCAGGTCACATAGCTCAGTTGATAGAGCGCACGCTGCGAAAGCGCGAGTCACGGGTTCGATCCCCGGTGGTGACATGTTTTCTATTTCTCTAATGTCCTTTTCAAATTAGAATTATATTAGCAAGGAAAAGACAATATGCAAGCTGAAAGATGGACAAAGTTCAGATATAAACAAAGAGCATGAGTTGATAAAACAGTCATCATAGAATTAAGTTAGGCAAAGAATCAACTTTTCACGACAAACTTACTCGGCAAACTAGTCTGTAGTGTAACGTGTTGCAACAGATTCCTTTGATGGTAAGCCATGATACTTCTCCAATTTAGAAAATCCGCTGTGTTTCAAAATCGAAAAATAACGCACTCTTAACCTTCTTCTGATAGCGATTATAATTTTTTGTTTAGGTCGGCTTTGTGTACCAAGGCCGCGTTGCTTGCCTTGGTACAGTAAAAGGTTTCCACTTATATACCAAAGCCAAATTTAGTATGAAAAAGATATAGTAATAAAAGTGAGCTAAATGTCAATGATTTTACAATGTCGAAATTACATAGGGTGAATTCCAACCCTCGAACAGAATCATTTGTCAAAAAGGCATAATCAACGACTCTTCTTTATCTACCAAACCATCCATACTTTTTCTGTCCATTTTTCCCTCTATATTTTTCACAATTGTATGAATTGCGAGGGTTACTAAGACATTAGATTTGTTCACAGTAAATGTTTCCTTTCTAGAGGTATGTCTCATCCATCAACATTCGTTTTGCATACTTCCTTATCAACTCGCATAAGGTTGCCCTCTATTGTATACCGTACGTTTTTAAGTGTGAAACAAGTGGGAACGGTTACATAGTGCAGTTTGGTGACTAAGAGCGAGACCTAATCTTGTATGAAGAGTGCTTGACAATACATGTTGTTCATGCTGTACATTTAACATCTATTTGGTCTAATCCAAAATTGCAATGAAAGTACAGTACTTCTTTAATGGTCTTCCAGTTTACCTTAGAAGACCTTTTAGGCCCGGTATTTGTAGATCTCATTGTATTTAATTACTCTCCTTTTTTACTAGATTTTTGATGCTACCTTTCTTTTGTGTGGCATTTAACAAATTGTGTAACAATTCTCCGAATCTCTTGACTATTTGTTTTCCTTGTCCTAAATATCCTAATAAAGAAAAAGCTTTTTTTTAAATGAGTGTTCCTAAATAATTAACATTTGTGCTTTATCTTGACTTAGTGTTTGTACTTTTTTTCTTTACTTGCTATATTTTCACCATTTTTAACTTTTAAGCACCTCTCAGGAATAAAGCAGATCAGTAACAGCTCTCCCTCAGACTAACCTCAAAGTATAAGTAGATAAAACATCATTCTAAGCATGAAATTACAAATACTGCCCCGATATGGCCAGCTGATTAGACACTTTAATAATTATGTTGCCACCTCAAAAAGAAAAATCAAACTTAACTGTCATTAATTTCATAGTCAAAGTAATTTGATATTTAAACTCTGAAATATCACAACTTTTCTAGGTTCATTTGGAATCGAATCTGTACAAACTGGATTAGACAGTCGTTTAGGTGGCTGTGTTGCCGCTTTAAATAAGGATGATGGGTCCCACCTCAAACTTATAGGCTGCAATAAAACAGATGATCGACAACGATGGACACACACGTTAAAAGGCTTGATCAAAGTAAGTATATACACCCCTTATATAATCAATAAGATGGATGTTGTTTTTCATTAACAGGGACGGGGGAACAGGGGGCAGAGGGGCCATGCCCCCCAAGATTTACTAAAGCTCATTTTTTCCCCGACCACTTTTTAGCTTCATCAAAATTGAAATTGATTGCGACAGACATTGCGTCACATTCACAGCAAGATATGCATATCGACACGAAACAACACTTTGCACACAATGATGAAAGGCACCTTAGTGGAATGTGAAGAAATAAATATGAATCCAGCCTCCTTGGCCGCCCCTCTAATCCGCCTTACCTTCCCCCGTCGCTGATTAACTATTTTGAATAAATTCTGAATCTCCTTGACATCGTAAGGATCTAAGTGTGGAAATAAGTATAAATAACAGTTAAAGTAATTATGTATATTTGAGAAAAATGGTGTGACACAGGGTTGTAATTTCTTTGCTATTTTCCAAACTAGGCAGTTACTTTATACAGAAAAGATCAGTAAACAAGTGCCATATTTAGCCGCTCGTAATATTAGCAAATTGCATATATAATAGATCTGTTTTATGTAGACGGAACAGTTCTTCCCTTTAGCTGTTTTATTCAATGAAATAATTATATGAATACCAAGATTATCATCGAGACGAGAATATTTGAAATGTCAGCTTTGAAAAGAACACTAGAGAAATTGAAAATATGTCACCACTGGGGATTGAAGCCGCGACCAAAGCTTTCGAGGCGTGCGCTCTACCAACTGAGCTAGGTGACCTCCGATATTAACATACTCTAATTCTCTAGTCGCCTAGAAAATATATTTTGTCTAGAATTACATCACTTACCCCCTCCATTCCGCTCTTAGCTGAGTTTCTTAACGTACAACGTGTGTTATAAAATGAGTTATTGATTGCTATTATTTTTGTTCGACAGAATAAACACTCTTCTAAATGCTTCGATATGAATGGAGGCTTTGGAGCAGTAGTTATACAGAAGGACTGCAACACAGCCCGGGACGCTCAAAATATTGAATGCAGCTTTGTCGCCAGGACTTTGAAAAAACGAAGAAGTGGTTTCTGCGTAATAGCAGGTAAATAAAGATACTTCCCTATGGCTTTCTTTTTAAAATGAAGATTTTATTCTTCCCGAAAAGTCGTCGAGGAAAGGAACTGCCCAACCTACCTCAGATTGCCGTGTCTCAGGATATGTGATTCTTTACTATATTACACCCTCTACGTTCTGAATCGAGTATGGGACTATCTGTATCTTTTACTTCCCTACGTTAAAAGTTTTTAAAATATTTTAGAACTGTATATTGTAATTTAAAGAGTTTAAAGGATTCTATAAAAACTGGTAAAAGGAAAGCTGTTCTCGATCAATAGCTAGCTATGTCTATATAAACGCTTTGTGAAACTCATTGGTCAGGAAATGTTAAAATGCATTCACAGACACTGGTTCTTTAAATGAGCTTCATACGAATATAAACGTGGTAAAAACTATCGGTGGTGAAAGCTAAGGAAAGAGGAACATACGTGTTGTCTCCGACTGCGGTCGACCTTCTTCTTCTTCTTCTTCTTCTTCTTCTGTAGACGTAGTATTTGTTGATTATGAATAATGGCTAAAACTGGGGAACCTGGCATTCCTTTTTTGCAACTTTATACGTTCTACGTCAACAATTAACTTCTACTGTTAACTGTTCCTATCCTTTAACCCATAAGCAATTTAACTGTTATTATATTATAATACATTTTACAATCTTATTTGACAGCAAAATCAACACCCAATGGTCCAGGATCACTGTATCACTTGGGGTCTCTAAAGTGCATCAATGTAGCATCAGGAAACCACCTTGTGATCAAAGCAACTTGTCATCAACAAGCGTAAGTTACAGTGATTTCAATTTTCAACATCACATTATTTATTGGCACTGCATGTGTCTGTAATACCTCTCATAGATATGTGTATAAGTATGCCTGATGCGCATATATTCTAATGAAGAAAACAACTCTTAAAGAAGACACTATCGATGCTGATCGTTTTAGCTCTTCTTTCTACCTTTGCATTCACTCTCATTCATATTTCAACACCTAGTTCTCCACTACTGGGAACTAGTTAAGATTACTATAGTGTCGTAGACAAAAATGCCAAATAATGAAACTTCACTTGACATCGCTTCGTCTTCTAAACGACTTTTTTAAGTAAACTACAGCAACGTTTAGCCTATTTCCAGTAGCAATCTGTAGTTGGCCTGAAGAAGTCTTTTAGACGATCAAACGTTATCAATGAAGGTTTCTTATTTGGCGTTTTGTCTATCTTCTTTGTCGGTAAACTATTCCCCTTCTGTTATGTACCAATATCTTTGGAATCAATAAGTACCCATTACCCCTTATAATAATCTGAAAAAAATATTTGACAATAGAAAGTAGTAGCTGTTTATTTGGTTAAATAGAGAGGATGAACTGTTGCTGGAAGTGTGAAGACGTAGCAGTGGAACATCAAAACAGACGCTAGCTGTCCATATAAAGCATACCAATCAGCACCAGAGTAAGAAGCCTCCAGATGGAGTGGCCCCGCCACAGTACTGTACGATAGAGGGAAAGGGGCTGAAATCGTGTGCTGTGGTTCCTCCTGACGGCTTCACACCTGCTCTGGATCCTCTAAGGAACTGCTGATGGGATATCGCAACAATATTGTTTACTTTCTTCTCTCTTATAATAATCTGAAAACATATTTAACAAAACAAATTAGTAGCATTGTTTGGTCGAAAGGGCACAAAAGAAGTGGAGCTCATGGTGTAATGTTCTAATAACTCACTTGGACATTTAACGGAAGAGGTTTAATCCAAGCGCCTGGAAACTTTCAATATCACTTTACCGCGGTTAGGTCCCAGCCAGTCCAAGTAAGGAAAATTGAGGAGACTGCAAAAGTATAGTAGTTCGTCAGGCTATATGAACCGTGTTATGGTATTTCATTCCCCAAAAGATTGTTTTCGACCTTCAACATCTCCAAGGGAAAATCAAAGCCCCCTTTTAATTATCATTATCAGATCGAGGCTCATAAACTGAGACATAACTATGATTATTAAACCGAAATTAACAGTTGTTATAAAGCAAATAGTTCTCTTCACTTCATTCCTTGACATTACTTCATTTCCATTTTCTTGTGCAAAAAGATACAACTCAGATCAAATAAGCTAGGCCTACCTTGGGTTTATTTATTGTTTGTAGAAATTTTTAGGTGTCATGCAAATGTCGCACATTCTCCTGCCTTGAAATTGCACAGATGTTAAAAACGAGGCGGACTTCAATGAGCTGAATATATGACGACAAAACATTAATCACAGCTACTCATATACTCATATATAAATGATGGTGATATAAATAGTGGTGATATAAATAGTGGTGATATATATAGTGTTGATATTAATGGGTGGTCATATGTATAGTGGAGGTATGAATGGTGGTGATATAAATAGTGGTGATATAAATAGTGGTGATATAAATAGTGGTGATATAAATAGTAGTGACATGAATAATGGTGATATAAATAGTAGTGACATGAATAGTGGTGACATGAATAGTGGTGACATGAATAGTGGTGATGGAAATGGTGGTGATAGAAATTGTGGTGATATATATAGTGTTAATATTAATGGGTGGTCATATGTATAGTGGAGGTATGAATGGTGGTGATAGAAATAGTGGTGATATAAATTCTTGCGACATAAAGTTCATCAATAAGTCTTCCAAGTTGGTGTAATTAATATATCGCCATTTCGACGTTTCTAAGATCAGGCATTTTTTAAATACCGTTACAATTTGTAGTTGGCCTACAGCTCAGGCCTTCCATTAATTTTCCTTTCTGATCCAGTCGCTCTTGGGTAAAGAGACACCCCGCTGCATACACCAACCTCCCTTGTTTTGTTTTGTTATCATACTAACATCCAGATTGTTAACCTTAGCACAGTGAAGTAGGGTAGAGAAATTATCTATCTCAAGCGTGTTATAAGTGGAATAGGATTCAAACCTAAATATTTCGTAATTCATGAATCATGAGTTAGTTGCTCTAAGTACTTACTCCCTTTCCTTGAAGGTAAATAATACCTATTCCTCATTCCTTTCAGGACTGAATTTGAGATCAACAGCAGTGGTCACTTAATACACAAAGGCACTGGAAAATGTATCATTCCAAGAAACAATATTGCTGCTGCAAATGCCTGGTTAACTCTTTCATCAAGCGGCTGCCATAAATTTGCCTTCACAAAACAGGGATCTCTACAGCATTTGTCATCTCGACTATGTGTACAGACTACCGACAGAGTAAGGAGATGCCCTTTGATTTATTGTTGGATTTATTGTTAGTTCCATTTTAATTCATTTTTATTACTCGCAGTCAAAATTCTCTTAACTGTTTTACTGAACAATGGGTTGAGCCAGATGATATTGCGACTTCTGTGCCTTTGGTTTGCGGCATGCGGTACTTATTTTGGTTTGAAGTTAAGTCGCTTATCAAATGCGCTGCTTCGTAAATAAGTGCACTATTTTTAAAAGATTCTACGTTGTAGCTAAGGTTAGAGATGCGTTTGTTTATCAGGGATGGTAACTGTTTTAAGAAAAATAGAGGGTGGCTTAATACCTATGGACATATAAAGGTTTTGTTTTCTGGTTTTCTACAAGGATAAAACTTAACTGTTTTGGGATTAAGGATTGTTTACATAAGATGTCTTTAATAAACTAGCGCGACTGAGCCGGTCACCACTTGTTACCTAAAAGAAATATCTGTAAGCACCGATCGTCTCACAGAGTCACTAGATGACTTAGATCTTGTGACTGAAAGTCTTAAGACTAAGATCTATTCTTAAGACTATCTGTCCTCCTTTAGAAACCACTTGGGCACTATCGGTGCCACAGCATAGAGGAAAGTCGTTGAAGTTACACCACCGAATTTGAATTGTTGACCTCTTGTCATGATTTAAATTTTAGAAAACTGCACGTATACTTATTTACTTACTTATTTATTTACTTACTTACTTATTTTCTTACTTTACTTTCTCAGTTTCTAGTCTTCATTTCCCATTTCATGAGGTTTCATAGTTTGATAGAGCTCTCCATCTAGTTCTATCCCAGACATCTTCCTCCTCCCACCCATGACCTGCCATGTCCTCCTGTACTGTCTTCA
>JAAAKM020001500.1:0-14576 GCA_010016025.2 Alatinidae sp. Z8VKAUB7J3 | reverse complement strand
CCAAACGTGCAGAAATATTTAAAGCCGCCTTGAAAATACTGTACTCAACATGTTGCCTGGGCTAACTTCATCTGGTTGAGTTTAACAAGTGTTTCAGGTATGGTCGCCTGTATCCTATCAAATAAGTTCTCCAAGGGGAAAAAAGTCAGCACACCACTATAATTAAAATAGACAAAATGATATTTGAAAACGGATTCAAATATTAATGTAAGCTCTACATAAATTCAGGAAAAAACCCCTAATATTCTTTTCTAGGGGGGAAACACTATGGGCAGTAAACTTAGCTCTGCTGAAAGTGGCTACACTATTTACCATGCGTCCTCACTAAATATGAATTCCGCATTTCTGAACTGGTTTTGGGAATTCTCACATTAAACATTTTACTAAACATTTCATAGGTATCTCTTTGTATCATTGCAGCTTTCCATAAAAGGCAACAAAAGGCAATAGAAGGTAATGCAAAAGTAAACCAAGCAACTATCATAAAATTTTCAACTAATACGCATTTAAGCTCTTACATTACTCTAACCCTTTAACTGTTTAACTTATAAACATTGAAATATACAAGTATAACCATAACTACCCGTACTTATGACAATGATAAAGTCTGAACAAAATACATGATTTCTGTTACGATGATGCAGGCCTTGCTTGTAAGTAAGCATTCAAATACCCAATCAACTCTCTACGCAAGGAGGTTGTCAAACAGAAAAAGCAACAACAACAACAAAATATACACGCACCCATCAACCTGAGAGGAGACGCTATTTTCATTGCTTGTATTAGTGATAACACGACAGGACTTCATTTTACATGGTTTCTTTACGGGAACAAACTCTTCAAGAGTTATGAAACGGGGTGGAGGAAGATACTGCAGCAACCCTTCATTACCAACCTCAACAATTCGTGTCCTACGCCATAACTTTTTGTACTGGTGTTCTAGAACCTTTGGTGGATTATACCGAAGAACATTTCTTCAATCTATACGAGTTCCGAATCAGAGCCATCAAGGAGGCAGGGCAACACTAAAACTGAAAAAATTGTCAATTCTGAAACCGATTTACTCATGCATAGCACCTCTACAGAGTAAAGCTGTGTAACTGATAAGAAATCGACAGAAAACGTCTACTTGCATCATGAAGCCACAGTGATCAGTCATCCGTACCTCTAGAGTAGCAAAAATACAACAGTAAGCTAAGACATCACTCTTAAAAACTTGATACGTTATGAGCGCTAATACTTTAACATTGAGAAACAGATCGCAAATTATGTGGGGGACCGCTGAACACTTCCACTGCTAAAAACTTGTACAGGAAATGAAGGAGCAAGGCTTTGTCAGTCACTGAAATTTCTATTATTGAACTGTACAAATTAACATCTTCAATGGAAGATATACTCATGTTCCCAAACGAACAACCTTGTACCTCCCAATTTTTACAAAATCAATTTAACTGACCGCAAACACAACCCTCTGAGGCATACTACACGGTCACTGTAAATATTCTGCTAACAAATTACATTATTACGCAAATACGTCTTATGAACACAAAATCTGAGATAGAGTATAAAGCCTGGGGTATTTTGGTTGCAAGAATCGTTCTAATTACTAAGAAAATGTACAATAATCAACTACTTAGGGAAAAGCACAGGCGTATCAAACCGAATTCCATCGACTCGGCAGTAACTAAGTATCGTTCCTCTCCAAATAAATTTCGGCGACTTACTACATATTACCATAACTACCCTTAATCAATTTATGCAAAGTGTTGCCAGTACATGAGATTTCCGTTCCATTTTCTCAAGATGCGGCTGCTCGCATGGGCTACGAAGTCCTGAAGGTGCCGCGATTTCCACACTCGGGACTCTTCGGTAGTGTTGACATGCGGGAGGGTGCACATGCAAGAGGGTGCCCATGCAAGAAAACACCATAGCCATACTGAGGTAATCCAACATTCGTAATTGGTATTCTGCTCAACTTGGCCGAAGCATTATACGCCTGTCATCTGACGACTCGTCTGGCTTGCGGGAGCAATCAATTGCCAGTCACTAGGTTTCTGTCGTCTTATGGATTCCAGATAATCACACTGTTCTTGCCTTTAAATGCAATGTTGATTTTTTTGTTTAATCGAATCTGATCTGAATATTCAGTTACGAAAGCCTCCGTCGCGGACGAGATCCTTGTTCCCAACGAAAACGTAATCCTCCTTCATGTAGTCGACACGTACGCACTGGCTGCAATAACCTTTGTTCTCTGGGCTTCCAAACATCTGACACCCTGGCTGGAGGCATGGTTTTCGAACTCGGTCTCCAGGAAAGAGGCCTTGAATGCTTTCGTGAACGTTTCGGTCAGGAGAAAGAGATCTCGGGGGTGCTTGCCCGCGGCTTCCCATTTGCCGCTGTAGAGTTCCTGAAAAAACAACAAGGCAATTGCAGTCATAATATTATGCCGTGTTATAATTTTAAGTAAAAAACGATCTGCGAACGCATGGTTAAAAGGTATCACGGTAGTTTGTAACATTCCTTTTTTTGTATCACAAACTGGTGATGAGCACTGAGTAGTCAACGATTTCCGAATTTCCACTTTCCTAACTTCCCTAATACAAGGTCACAGATGCTTCCTGGGTTGACATGTTAACTTCTACTAGGAGTTATATAATCAAACTTTTCTCCTCCATTTCGTAAGCATTAAACAGCATGCAGTGTAAATTTGACACAATTTACGTACCATTTAAAGCTTTAGGCTGATAACAATATTAAAGATGTTGCTCAGTCGTTTTATAATCTTTGAAATTATAGATGACAGTTCAAGTACTTGCATGATGTCATTGAAAACAAAAAAGAACTAGTTCCTGTCTATGGAATATTAGTCTACGGCTCTAAGGCATGCGCAATGGATATAAAAATGCGGTGACGGTCTGATTGGGCCTCGTTCTTTTTCTATCCGCAAAACCAAACACCGCACAACATTAAGGCACTCTTTCCGCTGCGGTTCTACGCATCGACTCTTGTCTTTGAGGCACACTATAGTCTTGCGGACCTTGTAGCTTAAATTTGGTCTGGTTCTTAAACTTGTCTGCTGGTTTGTATATTTTTGTATCTGGTATATATCGCTTTAGAGCTCCGGAAAATTGTTACAATTAAACTTCAAATCATTACGAGGATTTTATCAAACGAAAGAGAAATTTACGCGGGTATGTCAGTATGTCAGTAACAATTGTAAATGGCAATTCGACGGGGGAACGTTAGACATTATTCTCGGGCTTTTTACCGACCCGTAGTTGTACGCATTTCAACATTTTCTTGTTGACAAGATAATAAACATACGTTAGGAATATGGCGTAAGAGGAAAAGCGATTTGTCCCTCGGATACTGTCAGTTCTGAAACTACTCGACATAAAAGGTATTATCTATCTTTCATACAAACACTGGCTAGTACAGAAGGAGCAGCCAAGCTGTCATTGCTATCGCTAAGGCCTGTAGCACCCAATACTTTCAAAATCCACTGCACAGACATCTCTTTACTAACACAAAGACACGTCGAGTTAACTACTATACATACAAGACAGCTAATTTTCACGAGTTCCTTCACCAAACATACCTTCTCCCCCCTCTCTGATTTCTAACACTTCCCCACTTTCTCATACACGCTCTTGTTATCTTTCTTTTACGTTCCCTTCCTCGTTAACTAATGATACATCTTTCATATGTAGTTGGTATTACACTTCCTATGCATGAAGTCCAAACTCGAGGCGAATGTTCCGCACGCAGAATAAGCTGAGCCCATTGATAACTTATGGGAGTGGCAGGGATCAAGGGGAGAAGGACCGCTGCTGAATTATCCTTGGTAATAGCTTATGGAAAGACATCCGACGATGAAAAAGGGGGCGTAACTATTTCTACTTTCTGTTACTCCTACTCTCGAAAATTAATCACTGAAGCTGGTACATAATGATTCTATCCACTACACCATCACTACACATCTACGCCTAGACGTACTGGAATTCAACAAAGGGAAACAGGTACATACTCCTCTCGTGCAATATAGGTGTTTCACCGACTGTAAACATTGTATCTAAGTGACAAGTTATCGGCCATAACATACCTCGTGTGCCAGCCTCATTCTTGATTCTTTCAATGAAACATTTGGAGCAATACCCCCCAAATTCTGCTGTTCCAAAATAAATACAGTTTTGTGCCTTGCATTTGGTTGTCTGTGGCAATGGGCCTCTCCCAATTCTGCTTGCATAACACTGATTACACAGCATGTTCTGGCTTGGCACACCCTGCCTTGGGCATCCCATTGTCTCGCAGGGAATGAACTGGTAGATCTCATCCGTGACCTTTTTCACAGCCTATGGGAGAGGGTGTCATTAAAAATAAATATGTAACACTGAACCTAATAACTAAAAGAAATAACTCTTAAATTATGCAATTGGAGGGATACAGCCCTGTTCCACTGTGGCAGGGTTCTGCATTGAGTCCAACTGACTTTGGGGGGCTCACAGGGTAATCAGTTGGCCTCACAATAAAGGCAGTTCTAATTATATAAAATAAGTGCATTTCATAAAACTAGTAAATCTTACCCATGTTGAATAAACTGAAATATCTTAAACAGCACATGGAAGAACAGTTCTGTTTTTGGATTAAATATGTTTTACATGTAGCTGCCTCCAGAAAAAAATGCTGTTAAAGTATGGCGTTGTACAGGCCACTTGAAAATCCATAGGGCCCTTTAAATCTTTTTTGTGGTTGACAGCATCGTGAGAAGAGAGAAGACCTGCATTTTAGTTTCCAACCAAACAACTTTATAGTTCAGTTACTGCTTAGCACACTGATTTCTGTGGTTTCTTTCTTCTACAAGAATCTAATCCTAATTTACTTTCTAACAAGTAAATATAGTTTAATCACTACATGGAAAGCAAAGTATCATAAAAAATTGACAGAATCTGATAGCAGTCCTTCCATGGTCAACTTAGAAGGTATAGAAAGGCTTGTCTCTAAAACGTTTACGGCTGATTCAGGATTGGGTCCAAGTGTGGTACCCCAAAAGTTTACTGTAGTAGAGTTGGTAGAGCACACAGTGAATTGCATGGGGCCTGGGCTCCAAAATTGGCACTAGAAATAAGATCATGTAGGCAAATGAAAATGCCCTTCGCTAAAAACCAGAGCTAGAGTCTGGCTCCCTCTCAGGATAATCACCCAAAAAATTGAAACAAAGGAAAGTCTGCACCTTTGTATGTAAAACAGCACAATTCATATACATGATCAAGAACTTAGTGTACTCATCACAGAGTCACGAGTTTGGGGTCTTGGTGGTGATGTAAGAAACCATGATGATGTCAACTAATTGAATACCTAAGCTTTATCAGCATAATTAAGAAAAAGTGTAATGGAATTAAACAGGTTCTGATAAAGAGTTAAACTTTTTTGCACAATCATATGCCAAATGGTCCACACTATTTTCCCCTAAGCAGGCTATAAGGCAAACAACAACAAAGTCTTTCCCAAAATACATCATTAAAACTCAAAAAGTGTATTGAAGTAGTGTGATACTTAATGTTCAGTTGTCAATGGGAAATCTCAAATTACTGTATTCCTTGTTATATTCACTGGCTAAAATTTAGAAGTGATGACAAAAGATCCTGCAACTAAGTACAGAATTGCCACTTATATTGTCTTTAGCATGTTACAGTCTACTTGAACAATTTGCAGAATTCCCAATTGGTTCACTAGATGGCAGTTGGTAGATGTACCTATGAACAAAAGAATGCCTCCTTGTAATTACGGAGCAAAAATACATACCTTCTTCTCTTCCTGCTTTTGCAAATTAAGTGTTTCCTCCAATTTCAAATTTGAGTCATAGCAGCTTCTGCAAAGCCCTGTATAAGCAGGCACCCCTGTTCCATTACAGGTTTCAATAATACAGGGTTTGGGTGACAACTGCCCTTCTCTTGTACCCTGAAGTGAATTTGTTAATGATCCTGTTCCCAAGTCATCATAAGGTTGATGAATGTCACCAGGCAAATACAATGATCTTGGAGCCAGTGGTGTCTCATTATACTGCATGCGAGAAAAACATTCAGCACATAGTTTATTGTACTGTTCAACTCCATCATTTTCACATAATGGTGTCAAGCATCTATTTGATGATCTCCTGTTCATTTGAAAATCTACAGCACGAGCACATTGAATACACATTCCATACTTCCCATTCTGCACAGTATTGAGACAAGTTGGGACTGGGCAAGTCTGACTTGTTACTGATACAATTCCTGTACCTGATGCTGAAGACACATTCAGTTCACCAGAACCTAGTGGTGCTATTGATTCAGAAACTTTCCCTGGTCCAGGGCCAGGATATCCTGAATAGACACTTGGTGCTATAAATGTTGATGGGATGGATGTGTGTGATGGTGATTTTGCTGGATGCAAAACTTGTTTTGACATACTGTTCGGTGGCATTTGCTTTTCCTCTCTACGGCTTAAGGCCTGCTGCTGTTCCTTTAAACAACTCTTGCACAGTCCAAATTCATTTGCAATCACTACATTTTTGCACCCTTCAGTATTGCATTCTTTGATTTTAAGGTGAATTGGGCACTGGGATGCACCTGTCTGCAATGGTTCCATGCACCCTGGATTAATGCATAGGCGCTTATCTTCCATAGGGTACATTTGTGGAACCTCCTCAAAACTGGTGTATGGGTATTCCAGGGAAGATACAAGTCCAGTGAGAGCTCCAGTATTAGCTGCAGTATAAGTTCCCACAGTTGTCTGACGTTTGGGTGATTGCAAAGTTCTTTTTGCATGAAAGTCCATTGTTGTACTCAAGGAAAATGGTGAAGGCATAACAGGCTCAGAAGTTGTAGGAACATGTTTATTTTCAAGTGAAATACTGCCTACTGCTGCAGGTAATAGAACATCATCAAGACTGTTTGATGACACATGACCTCTTCCTGTAGGAACAGCCGGGTGTAGCTGAACATACTCTCCCATTGAGTGTCTATCTAGCACTGGTGACACATATTCACTGGTAAATTCCTTTGTATAACAACCATAACACAAACCATACAATTTACTGTTACCAAGGTTTGGGCATCCTTGTCTCTGACAGATTGATGCCCTGTTCACAACAGCTTCTAGTAATGGTATGTGCTCTCCCATATGTAATCCACCTAATGCTGGTGAAGGGTCTCCTAGTACAGTTTTAGTACTTTCCAAGTCTAATGGGGGTTGTAAGCTTTGTCCATTAAGGTCACCACCACTTGAAACACTGTTGTAACAAAGAGGACACAGCCCACCAAGCTGACTTATACCTACATTTCTGCAGCCTGATGAATGTAATCTGCATACTCTTTGTGTTTTGGCTTTACTGACTTCTGTCACATCATTTTTTGATGGTGACTCTTCCATTCTCTCTATCTCTGCAAACAAATTCCACATCAACTGAATTGTCCATGCTGGTGGGGGTCTAAATGATATCATGGCACAGGGAACGAACTTTTCCCCTTGTTTATTGTAATGCTCAACATTGAATGGTAATGATGACAAGTCTAAATATGTATCCAGTAGTTCCTGTTTCTTACTGTCTTCCTCTTCTGTTAGAAAATGGACAGATAAAGGCTCCAAATTATGTTGTGTCAAAGGAATAATATGCTGGGCATCCTTGGACACCACGTTTCCACATATGTGTATCTCTAGGTCTTCACTGCTAATTAATGGCTCAAAATGACCATGTCCATACCCAATGACAATTGGGGACCGTTCACATTCAGTTTTATGCCTCAACAATGGCAGATAAATGCCACCAATTTTACACTGCTGCATGGTTTCCATTGTGCGGCCTCTGTAGACAGTGTCACTCAAGACAATGATTGTCCTTGCCAGGATGTTGCAAAGTGCAAATATGTGAATGCTTTCTAATGGGCAGTAACGTGGACCTGGCCGTCCTGTTAAAGGGTCAGATGATGCCATGCTGACAAGTGTGTTCCAGTCTCTACTATATTCATTATGTGTGAGTGTAACATCCAGTGGCATCATTCTCATCTCTGCTTCTTGTTGCCTTTTCCATCTGGTATATAACTTGCCTTTATGAAAGTAAAAAGGAAACTTAGCTACGACTGAGATTTGTACAGAAAATACCTATTACTGTGCTACTGCAATTCTCAAACAAAATATTGACTTAAAATGTTAACAAAATAATTATCAATAATGTTCAGGTGTTAAGTGTATGTACTTTTCCAGGACACATCAATAATATGAATGACTTTCCCGTGGGAAACTGTTTTACACAAAACATCAAAGCCCTCTTCTCAAAATTTATCATTTTCATTATAGTGTCTTATGATAACTTGCTATGGACACCATCCATGCATATCTTACTAAAGAAATGACTGAAAGTAAAACTTAAGCAAAACACTCAAGCTCTGTGAGTATGCTTATGGGGGTTAAGTTTATAAAGGTGCACAGGGCAGCGAACTTTCTATCAAAAATTATTACTTGTTGAATATTAATATCTAAATATTAAATGGGCCTTGCTACTCTGAAATGTTACATGCAGTAAGATCTACAGCTTTAAGGACCACATCAAAATTCAACCTCTATTGCTTTTCGAGCTAGAACGCTAGTGGTTAATATAGACCATGAGTTGCAGTTTAGATAACAATGTGTTTATTACACATATATGTCATTGACTAATTACAGTTTCTTTGCCTTTTTTGTTATCAACCATCATCAAACAACGAGCGACAAGACGTGACTTTCACAAAATTGCCGTAACATCCACTCGTGACTAAAAAGATAACTATCACAAGCATATCACAATACTGAAGGTGCTACCCAAAAAATTTCTAAGAAGAGAAACACATGTAGAATAACAATGTAAAACTGTAACCTAGGCTGAAAGGCTTTTCATTTAAAATTTTTCATTGCATCAAATACTTCTAACATGACCTTGTCATAGTACCATAATACGGGCCCTTACAATTATACTAACCAACCAACCAAGCGGGGTTAGTACACGTTCGCACTCCTTTCCCCTCTCTAAATACTGTAGCGTACTTGAAGTGTTATTTTTGACAAAAAGTACCTTTTAGAAAATAACGGAAGATTTCACTTCTTCTCCCTATATAAGTATTTTCATTAAATTGGGCCTTCAGTCGGTCGTTGAAATTTCAATATTTACCCCTTTCGAATGCTATTATTATTTTTCGAAGTTGAATATTAGGCAAGTTTTCGTCATAATCATTTTATTTGACTTAAACCTTATAACTAAGAATTGTAGCTATACCATGTGAATAAAACATAATATTTTGCTTGGAGGACGCGAAAGTGCACTGCAGATCTAAAGAGAGCAGTCTGACGACTCAGTTTGAAGAACTTACATCACAGTTGCAATGCTGTTTTGACTGCACATTAAAACAATCATCATGCCGGCGCACTAATCAGTTGTTGTGACAGATAAGGTTTCTTTTCTTCGCATTGTCCGCATAGCTGAATTAACAACTCTTATAATGTCTATACGAGCCATCTCTAGTTGCATAATATTTTTTGGTCGGGGAAGGCCTGAATAAACATGACTGCGTAAAATCCTCGAAAGCAATGTCTTTCATCTTTTACTCTATTCTTGTATGAGTGAGTCCATTAGAACCCATAGAAACGGCACAAAATTTTCCAATTTTTCAAGCCTATGATATCACGATGTAATCAAATATTCTGTGCTATTTGCATCCTCTCTTATATTAGTGTATTTCTTTTCGTAGTTCACAATCCCATGCCACAACAAGAATAACACTGAGAGTGGGTCGTAAATCGGTGATAAGAACATGAAAGGATAAGATAACCTGTGCGCTAGTTTAGTATCCCCGACATCGTTTTCCAACATCGGATATATCACGATGTTAACATATAATGCTATATGGCATACTTGTGTACATGCTGATGAAGAAAGCCATTTTTCTGCCGATGCCTTTCCTAAACAACGGTTAGGAAGTTGGACACTAGTACTGAATGGGTTGCAACAGGGTAAACATGAGTCCTTGTCCGCACGTATATTTATCCTAACATTCTGATCTAATGGTTATCGACCAGATCGAAACTTTTAGATCTTGCCGATCTCGAGTTTTATTGGTGACCTAATCGAGTAGTAGCGCCTGGGCATTTACCATAAGTTTACATTGTTGCCTGGGCCTATAGGATACTAATTATCACATTGGATCAAATGCAGTAGCCTTAAATCCACCCTGATATCCCTTACCTTAGTAAAACTGGTACTACATAACTAGAATGCTTAGCTACGAAATAGCTTCGTCCCTCCTTTCAGATTTGCAGAGCTTGATTCCTATTAATAACTTCAGCAATAAACCTGATACTCACCTGAATTGGGGATCTCATGTTTCAGTCGTTTTTCCAGCAACCTCCTCAGTGTTAAGTTGCTATCATGCACTCCCCACATATATAGCGATGCTGCGTGTAGCAGGCAATTGCCATCCCCAAGTGTTCGCATAGGCAACAAATTTCTACTAAAACTAAACCAGTTTATCGACCTCTCCATTTCCATGTCATGTAAACTGTTAATGTTTATCACTGCCTCGTAAACTCTTTGCCGTGCTACACTTTTATCCAGATTGCTTAGTGTTGGCATTACCATGCTTGATCTTGTTACATCTCTTGATAAGTTTGGGATTCGATTCCCTACTCCTTTTTCTTGATCACTAACATAATCGTGAATTCGCTGTGTTGATTCGATGTCACTGCTCGAAAAACTTCTAATCAGACCACTTCGATGAGCCATGTTTGATTACAAAGAAACACCTTCGCAACAAACCCAATTCGCACTTGGTCTACAAGGAAAATATATTAAACTTAAATTTCTCTGTGATGCATATCTATTAGTTTCAGTAGCAAGCCTTTTACTTTCTTGTCCATTCACAAATCACCTTGCAAAACATCAATTGGATCATCAGTTCGCTTCCGTTCAACATGCAGGTCGTTCATCGATGTGAAAGAGATATTCTTTCATATCACTATTCCAAGAAATCCTCTAACAATTTACTCAAAGATCTTAACTCTGTCTGCTTACGTTATCACCCAAGATGAGAAAATTAACCAGGTTTTTTCCACCTTTCTTGCTTGCACTAAATATAGTTTCGAAAGCTCATAAGGGGAAAACAAAACGGCTGTGGCGATTGTCAAAAGGGCGCTTTCAACGCATGAGTGAGTTGTATGTCCACTGTGGTAATTATGGTATCCTTCTCTGTTTTTATCACTGAAGTATAAAGCGAACTAAAAACCATCTAATTATTTACCCACGGTAACATAAAGTCTCCATTGATTTCCATCCTATTATCTGTCCTTGCAAAGTTAAACCTTGTGTGTTAGACAACAAATCCTTTGGTACAATTATGGCGGATGGGCATTCCCCAACTTTCGGTTTCGAGTCAAACAAAAGGTCTGGCCTCGAGGTGGGCTGTTTGTTGAATTGACATTGAGTCATCGGAGGGAGGCAATGAAACCGCCAACCTTCGGTACCGTCAAAGCAGGATTTCAGTCTCAGGATATTTTAAAAAATTGCTTTTCCAACAACAACCGGCCAGAGGAGGCAAAACCAGGCCAAATTTTGAGGGGCCGAAAAATTGTTGATGGTTTCACTTTTTAAATTTAAATTAGTAATCAAAGAGGAGTTTTCGTCTTTCGACATCAAGATGCTCTTTCCCGCTTTTCCTTCTTGTTTTTTTGGTTCTCATTGCTAAAGATGTAACACAATATGGATGCACCCCCTCAAGTGGACCCCCGACTAGCCAGCCATGATTACCGAAAGTTCTTACTTGCATGCAAATGATTGGGATACTTTCAGGTCAACTTTCCGAGTAAATATTGACGTAAAACCAAGACATATTTTGAAAGAAAAGAATAAGGTATCATTTTTAAAATAATGGGATTTCTTAAGTATTTCAGTTTGAACAATAAAACAACTTGCAAACGTGTACAATGTTTCTAAGGAGTTGATTATACAGCGGTTTTAAATCTCTTGGGGCATATTGCCCTCTAATCGCAACCGGGGTCTTGAGCCGGTCTTACTTTATGGAAATATAGTCTCTCGCCTTAAAAATATTTTACAATAAGGCGAAGCAAACTTAATTGAAAGGGTTGGGTTAAATAAATGTTAAGATTATTCAATGGTTGAGGAAAGGGCGTTACCATGTTTAAAAGCAGCAATATTAGAAAAATAATATCCTCTAGGGAGGGACAGAGACTTCATTTTAGAAGCTCTAAAAACCTTGCTGTGAACCTTACAGGCTAGGTTGTTCGTAGAAATTTTTCAAGGGAAAAGGGCAAAACCATCATGAATGTCCAAAACCAGCCGTTTTCCTCCTAAATTGTTGTTGTTCAGCGCTTTTCCGGTGAGGTGACGCCCTGGATATACTTTGCGGGCACCTATAAATTTTAGCCTCCTTGACATGATGATAAACCAGCAGGAGAAGTTGTATTGAAAAGCGTTAATTTCTTGGTTTTACCGAATGATGACTGGCTTCCCTCATCTACCTCCAATACCTCTAAAAATCCTAGGGGTTAGCCACCTTCAAGAAATTTCGTACACGTTCGTCCGGTAATTAATTGTATCAACAAAAAAACCCATAAGAAGTTCTATTGTTTTAACGAAATTCCCGTACGCTTTCCGTGGTAGGTGGTTTACTTATCGAAAATATCTACTTCAGTTTCCAGCCATCGGTGGCCGAGAGGAGCCTAGATAACACCGAAGACCATTTTCATTGCAAATATTTGGATGTCCTCTTGACAAGGCTCAGCAATATTTGTCACTCTTGCATAATTACATAGCTCTTTATGAGAATATATATAGTAAGCATTCAACTTCAAAACAGATTGAAATGGAGGGTATCACGTAGCTAAGGAAGTTGTTGCAATTGCCAGGCCGATAAAAAAGCCCCTTTTTGATTGCTATAAAAGATCAACATCAGTGTATCGTCAAGTGACATCACATTTGACTACTAAAATACACATTTTCCGCCGCCTAAAAACTTTTTCAAGAACTTCCGCGATCTCCCAATAACAGGAAACCTGTTGTACAAAGAAAGTGAATGTATGATTTAGAAAAATAAATTAAGTAAATTCCAAATATTTTGGAAATTTATTTTAACTCTTACATATATTCTTGATAATCATTCGATACTCAAAAAAATAGGGATTTGTTTGTGTCCAAAGAGAAGAATACGCAATGTGCAATGTTTAGTATGTTAAGTATTCGATCTACGACACGAGCTACATAGCTACAACACCTTGCAACCACGCTGTCAGTCCCACTCAAATTCCGCAGCATTCCATATCATCATTACTCTTATCTGGTGAAATACTCCCTTAAATGGTCAGGTAAAATAAAAGCACTTGTTACGCCCAGTCGCATCCTGTTTTGCCAGAGTCTGTTGATAACCTACCAGCAAAAGCTTCTCCAGTTGAATACAGGTTGTGTCACAAATGCGTTTTTAATTTACAGCCCATTTCTGAGTCCCTCTGACTTCTACAACGATGCTACAGCAGTTGCACGATGTTCCTAGCCTATAACAAAAACACAAATTGCACTAATAAACGCAGTTGGATATACATACCGTTGTTTGATAGACCATATGTTATATTTTGCGATTGTCAGCTTAAAATTGTCATCTGATGTCTTAAGCAAACATCTCCTCTCTCACGATATTGTATATTGTATGCCACCAAATTCCTAAGTTTTCTTACTTCGTTTCCAAATGTAGGCCTAAACATACAGGAAGTATTTTGTCGTCACCTGCCGTTTACACTCACTAAATCTCAAAAAACTGAACCTTGAACATGCGCTCTGGTAGGAAGCGGCACAGTAATCACGAGACAATACAATTCTGCAAAGTAAGCGTTCTGTACTGTCATATTTAGTCCATTGGTTGCCACTGCTCAGACATGAGGTCAGTTTCTGATTATTGAAGAGTAGGGGATAGGACGACGATGACAGGTTTACAAGGGGCAGACAAGAAGTAGAATCGAAACAGATCTAGGCCTACACTAGAAGGTAGCCTATTGATGCAGTAAAGCTTATTGTACAAGCTTAACGAGACGAAAATTTTAGAATTGTAGAATGGACCAATTGCGAATCAAATCCAAAGAAGAGAACGAATAGGTTTACGCGTGCCAAAACAATTAAAAGGAGAAAGAAGGTTTTACACGAAAATGATTGATAGATGAAAAAGGGAATTATTTGTTATTTAGTGATAGCGAGTGGGAACTACCTCTTGTAGTGAGTTGTAAATTTGTAATACCATCCTACCTCAGACCTTCTGCTGTCTTCTTTGAAACAAGGATGAACAATTTCCCTCAAAAAGGTACAAGGCTTGGAGTATAATGAGGGAGTTTCTTAGAAATTTCTGTGAAGACAATAAAGTAAAAGTGAAAGTGTATGAGATTTCTTGAGGCTGGTTAATTTCTTAGCAGTTTTTACGTTGCTACTAAATGCTTATGCTATTAAAATCGTATTTGCACGTGCCTTCGTTAAATAAGAATGCAATGTTGCCTTTACAGAATAGGATTCAGGG